>WNNJ02000964.1:0-89736 GCA_012934845.2 Pomphorhynchus laevis | reverse complement strand
TATAATATATAATACTATAATATAATACTAATATAATTTTATAAATTATATATAGATATAATTTTATAAATTATAAATAATTTTGTAATTTTATATATTGTTTTGAATATGTTAATTCGCTTACTAGTGTAATTTTGATTCTTCTTCTCCTGTATATATAGAAATCGGTATTGTTTATAGACCAGAAATCATTGGGGATTCGCAAATTGAAATTCGTCCGTACAATTTTGAAAATAATTAGAAAGACCTGACAAAAAAAGCAGTGCCGAATTTATTTATTTGGCGTTTCGGGCTACTCTCCCTTCTCAATCTTCGGTCCCTTACTAGACCTTCCTCAGTGCTGTTGTACAATTTCAAAATTTGCAACATTACAGAAAATATTTATCTGAACGAAAGCTGACGTGTGACTAGCCTGGCTCCGGAAGAATCGTTGATTTTTATCAAATTGAAATTTTGACGATTGTTTATTATAGGTCGTTAAATGGATGGTCATTGGTATTTAAAGATCTATCAGTCATCAACTGACCTATCCAATATTTTTCACAGCGTTTTCGCTTTGCGTTGTCTACTATTGGGCCGTCGATAATAGTCGTCGACATCCGATGTTCTGGATTCTCCACCAAGTGAGCAACCGCGCCGTCTGCTCCCGTTCGCTTGTTACGCAAATCCTTTCGGCGATTGTTGGCCCTTATATTATATTTGGTACTGGTTTGACCAATATATTGGGCGGAGCAGTCTAAACAGAGATGTTCGTAAATGATGCATTTGGATTTGCATGTAAAATGTCCGTGGATAATATAGGTTAAGCCAGTAGCCTTGCTTTTAAATTCAGCAGTTTTTGTCATATCCGAACAGTTTGCACACCGTCTGTCTCCGCATGCTTCACTTCCCTGTTCTATCGAGTTATTGATTCTGGGGGTTCTCTTCATCATACTCATTAAATTTTCCGTATTTTTGAACCGGACACGTGGTCTCTTAACCTTATTTCTCAGCTCGGGATCAAGCTGTTGAAGAGCTCTGTTAAACATTCTCTGTAAGGGGTCAAATAGCGGATTGTATAAGAACACAGTGTCGAATTCATTCAAGGGTGGATCACTATCGACAGATGATTCCAGTAATGCGCGTCGATCTATTCGTCGAACATAATTAAATTGAGTTTCAATCTGTCGATGCGAGTAACCCCTCTTTCGGAAATTTGCATATAAGTCGGTGAGACTCCGCTCAAAATCTGAGTTTAGAGAGCATAGTTTTTTCATACGTCTTGCTTCATTGCGTAAGATCATCCTTTTTGTCGTTGCGCTGTGACCACTACTTGCGTGCACGTATGATTTCATCCCTGCAAATTTCTCATAGCTTCTGGTTTCCCATGTGTTATGCGTATCGCGATACATCAGGATGTCCAGAAACGGTACTTGTTGATTTACCGGACAATCAATCGTGAACTGAAGTTCGCTAGTCCTATTTAGTTCTGCCGTCAGACTACTTGCGTGCACGTATGATTTCATCCCTGCAAATTTCTCATAGCTTCTGGTTTCCCATGTGTTATGCGTATCGCGATACATCAGGATGTCCAGAAACGGTACTTGTTGATTTACCGGACAATCAATCGTGAACTGAAGTTCGCTAGTCCTATTTAGTTCTGCCGTCAGACTCTCGAGATGTGTTAGTGGACCAGACCACGCTATACAAATGTCATCCACGTACCTTTTCCATATAAGCGGCTGACATGGTTGACTCGTCCAGAATCGTTGTTCGACGTATGTTACGTAAAGGCCGGCGTAAGTGGGTCCTACAGGTATACCCATTGCCGTTCCTGTGATCTGTTTGTACCATCGATCATTGAACTTAAATGTATTTGAGTTCAGGATACAGTCAGGAAGTCACAGATATCATTAATTTGCTTAGGCGTCCAGTTCTGATAGGTGGTCATATGTCGGATCGCTGTTATTCCGTTTTGAGTGTCTATGGAGGTAAACAAAGATACTACGTCCATGGTTGCCACCAAGCAGTCTTGCATTTCGTGTTTTACTCCTTCCAAATACGTGAGAAAGTGGTCTGTGCTTGAAAGAAAAGAGGGGGTGGTTTTGAGTACCGGGTATAGTTGATCATGCAACCACCTCGAAAGTTTTTCTGTAGCTGTACCACGATTACTGATTATCGGGCGCCCCGGAATTGGATTTATGCCTTTGTGTACTTTGGGTAACATGTAGAACTTCCCTGGAGTGGGGTTTTTCACAAGTAGTTTGTCTCTTTCCACTTTTGATGGGAAATATGCCTTGATTGCTTCCGCCACCAATTGTACGGTACGATTGTGCTCATCCTCATTGATCTCCACGTATGCGGCTGAATCCAACTGTCTATGTGCTTCCTCGTTGTAGTCATGTCGATCCCATACCACAACTTTACTTCCTTTGTCTGCGTTGCATATGACGACATTATTGTTAGCTCTAAGTTGATTCAGTGCTCTTAGTTTCGACTTCCCGAAATTCTTCCCTCGGTGTGCGTTCGGTTGGACGTTGACGTAAGGACGAACGATCTCTCTGTTTAGGATCTCCTTCACATGTGATCTGTCCGTTGGATTGATTATGTCCTCCATGCATTTACGAGCAGTATACTTTAATTTTGACACGAATGTATGTCTTTGAAATTCTTGTGGGTAAGGGCCAACAATCGCCGAAAGGATTTATAGGATCTTCTCAAATTATTTCCTACATTTATAGATCCACTAGTCTGTCCAATATACGTAAGTTGTACACTATAGTAAATATATTATATTAGTCTGTCCAATATACGTAATTTGTACACTATATACGTTGTACACTATAGTAAATATATTTTGTTCTTCGATCTACAATTAAATTCGCCCTTGATTTTGTATTTTAGTGATGTTGCATTGCTCTCGATGTAATTTGAGAAGATCCAATATAAAAACGAAGAAAGAAAATAATGACAGTGCCGTCCAACACGTGTTAAAATACACAGCTCACAGTTTTAAAATTAAAATTATCCAGAGCAACTTTCCAGACGATTCAAGTAGAAAAGACACTGAAAATTACTGGGTCGGTCAGTTGATGTTAGATTTAAAAACGGGTTAAATACGATTAACACTTACAGACTGACGTGAATTCTTTCTGATTTGCTGAATCAGCAAAATGTATATAAACGTACGATTTGAGTTCGTGAGCACGACTGAAGAAGGATTTTTTCCGAAACGCGTATTAAACTTGGCTTTTAAAGCCTTTATTAATAAATTTGTATTAAACGAATTTTCTAAATTTATTTTCAGTTTGAATCCGTGTGAAATATGGATCAAAGGCGACGGTTAACAAATTATTATAATGATTTTGATTCCTATATTATTCTTCGAGTCTGTCAAAAGACCCTGTTATCAATTTTAAACGCTAGAGCTCGTGCTCATACTCAATTTCTTCACTTATATTTAATTAAATGAAAGGTACCGAATGACTTAAAATACAAAAGAATATGGGGGTCAATATGTCTCAAGTTCCAGATACAATTTCAAAAATGTTAAAGAAACAATGGAATTCCATCCTACATCAAGCAGAATTAAGTCTTGCCAGAATTGTTAGAAAGTACTGAGCCTACATCCATAATACTACGCATTCTGCGATTGATCACAGTGAATACAATCGATGTATCAAATTAAAAAAAGAAATTTCAATTTCAAAAACAAATTACAGAAAATGAATTAAGGAGCATAATGTACTATCCAAATAGACGTTTTGTTGATAAACGTAGACAAATACCATCTCCGAATATAAATACGCAACAACTTGTCACAAACATATCTAAAATTACATTAAAACCAAAACAAATAGAAGCGTTAAGTTTGGTACTAGATTTCTGTCCCGTGCCCCGGGAGTTTAATCGGCAAAAACTATTCAAATCTTTTAGAAAAACTTCTCAATTAGCATTTCCTAAAGAAAATGGCATGTCTGACTTGGAAAATAATAGATTCTTCAAATCACAGGATATTATTAAATATACAAATATGCCACCAAACACAGCCAGTAATAGTAATTTTAATTAAAGGTATGTTAAATCTCTTATGACTCTAATATGTAACGAAAACGTGGTGTTAAGGAAGGCAGATAAAAGCAAAGAGGCAGTGGTTTGGGATTATGATGACTATAAATTAGAGGCGTACAAACAATTAAACTCAGAAAATTATAGACACGTTGACTCAAGTGTTTGAGGCATCAGTACATGCTGTAGAAGAATGTATAAAAGCAAACATAGATGATAGTGTCCTTCAGAAACAATTAACGTGTATCAACCCAGTGATGGGCAAAATGTATCTACCATACCGATAATTAAAATTTCTGGCTGTGTTTGGTGGCATATTTGTACATTGAAGAATTCGGCATTTAGAAGTTTTGTGAAAACATTTTCAATTCGCAAAAAAGGGAATGTTATTATAATTTTGATACTCTAAACGAAAAATATTGGGAAATATAACATTTATTTTACATTAAAATGGTTATATTTGTCGGAATATCTTTATTGATCTTTAATAATCTGTGTAAAAAATAAATTCAAGATTTATAAAACTGTAGTAATGAGTAGACTAATTAAATCAGCTAACTGAGTCTATGTATTGTTATATAATTATAAAATAAACAAAACATAATAATGCTAAATCAAAATTTAATAATTAAATAATAAAATTAATAATTGTTTTTAGATTTTCTATAATTTAAATCAAGTTAAAAAATAAAAATAAAAATAAAAAATAAAAAATAAAATTTAAAATAAACGTCATTTTTATGAATTGACTAATAAATAACAGACGTTGTATCAGAATAAGAATTAGAGGTCATCAGGAGGAACTGCTATGCTATCAGGTTTCGGCCCCTAACTCCTCTACCCAACATAGCAGCGGGGCCAAATACATGCTAATGATGTATTTCCTCTGAAATAACTATCTAGTATCTTATTCTAATGCAAAGTATATTATTTATTATCCATCCATAAAAATTTGCCACTTAAGAGTTTAAATTTATTCTTTATATTATTGTGTTGGATTTATATATTTTACTATTTTCTGCTTGATGTTATTTTTATAGTAACCTAGTTTAAAATATGTATCTATTAAATTATTTAAATGATTTTGAAGAAAGCCAATATCATTACATATTGTTGTAATTCTTAAAATTTCATTATTTAATGTATTATATTTTATATTATATGGTATGCATGAATGCTCATGCAAAAATATGTTTCTTGTAAATTTAAATATATCATCTTTACGATATAAATTAATAGTAGTTTTAGTTAATGTTAATTTAATGTTCATATCTAGATATACACCTTCTTTATCATTAATATTGGTTTTGTTAAGAATAAGGCTTTCTGGATAAATGTGCTCACTAATTGAATAAAAATTATTAGAATTAAATACACATATATCATCAATGTATCGAAACATATATTTCATATATTTATATTGTTTAGATTTAGTTTTTACACAGTTATGAACAAATTCATATTCTATAAAGCTTAAAAACAAGTCAGCTATAATTGGGCTACTATTACCACCCATTGGAACACCTTTTACTTGTCTAAATATAGATGTCCCTACTTTTAAATAATTTTGATTTATCAAAATATTTAAGGATTCTATTAATTCAATTTTATCCATATATTTATATTTATTTGATGGTTTAATTTTTGTTAGATAGGCGTTATAATTATTATAACATATATATGTATATATTTTTCCGAATATAAGATTAATTAATTTTACTAACGCTTCTTTAATATCTACTAAATCTAGATTTGTATAAAGCGTACTAAAATCGTATGTATTTATATTTTGAAAATTTATTCCTTTTGTCTGTTCTAAAAATTCTTTTGTAGAATTAATACTGAAATAGTGTTTTATACCAGTATTAATTTCGATTACCTTGCAATATTTTTTAAAATGTGCTTTAATTACTTTAAGTATTTTATTCATATAGACAGAAAGTGGTTTTAATGTACATTTAAACGCACTACATATGAACCTAGGTTTTATTGGATTTTTATGTAATTTTGGATTCCAATATAATATAGGTATAGTTTTATTATCTAATTCAACCTTTATACCCTTTTTATCCATTATAGAACAGTGACTTGTAATAATTGTTTCTAAACTCAACTCACTACTTTCATATGTTGGATTTACATTTAAATCATTAGAATTAACCTCTTTCACTAGTATATCATAATAAAGCTTTTTGCATATGAAGACAAAGTTATTACTAGCTTTATCAATAGTTGTTATTATATAGTTATCCTTTAATTTAGTAAGTTCTTTATACATATCTTTATTAATTTTATCTTTCCTTTTGTAATTGTTTGTTATTTTCATTTTATTTTTAATTTTATCAAATATATAATCTTTCCAAATTTTTATCTTAGATATATTCGAGCTTTCACTATTAATCAGCTTACTAAAGTAATCATTTAAGTTATTATATAACGAATTGTAAATTTTATTTTTGTCGTTGTTGTTATTTAATCTATATTTATACCCTTTTGATAGCAGCTTTCTTAATTCACAATTTTCAATTAATTCTAGATTATGGGTACATATATGTTCATTTATTTTATCAAAACTAAGACTTTTACAATTGCATTCTGTTTCCATTATGTTTCTAATATTATCGTTACATATTGATTTTAATTCTTTGTTATAATTACAAATTTTTCGTCCTAATGGTGGTAGGAGTTTATACCTTATTTTAGGAATATATTTACTTAAATCTGACCCTATTATTTCTTTACTTTTAGAATTATTTAAAAGTCCGGCTATATTTATGTTATCTATACATTTATTAATGAAGTTTATGGTTAATGTATATTTTCTATTGTTATTATTTACATTTATTGTATGATTATAGTATTTTGTATTACAATAACTGTCTATTATACAACTTAGCCTATCATAGTCGTTAATTAATTTTTGATTTATTGAACATATGATATCTTTAGAAAAACTTCTTATATTTACATAAAGATCTTTTAGCTTATTATCACTTAAAAGTTGTTTTAATATTTCTAATTGTTCATTTATATACATATCTTTTTTAATATTTTTAACTCTATTTTTCCTATTCCTTTTATCACCATGACTTCTTGGTTTGCGTTTAACCGGATTATTATAATATAGTTGTTTATTATGCATTATACTACTTCTGCCAATTCCTTGTACCACGTCATTCAATCCTAATGGGTACATGGAATTAAGCGTTTTAATCCAAAAATCTTCTTTTTCTAATAGTTTTTGATTTAATATTGAAATGTTTTCTTCGATAATATGTTCTAAAATAAATAATTTACAGTTTTTAATATCATGTCCTATTAATCTCATATGTTTATGAAATATAGTTTGACTATTATGCTGTATATTATATATGTGTTGCCTAAACCTAGTTTTTAACATTTGATATGTTTTTCCTATATATTGCAATCCACATGTGCATTGTATTAGATACACTACACCTGCGGTATTGCAGTTACAATTATTATTAATATTTAATGAAAAACATTTGTTTGTCGTATTACTTACGATACAATTATTATTATTTATAACATCACAAACTATACAATTTTTTCTGTTACATTTAAAAGATCTAAAATTGAAATCATTAGTACTTACGTATTTTTCCAATATTGTTGAGTACATGTAACTTAGGTCGAAAAGCCCCATTTGGGAGCTAGGCGTCTGTGATAGGCGCATTTTGGATTAAGCTTCACGACGAAGTTTGTAAAAAGCATGCAAGTTTAAACTTTTCTGTTTGTGTCATAAATAAAAATTGTAGCAAAATTCTTTCCGATTAAAAATCGATTAGCAACCTTCGTAATCTGATGAAGAAAGGAGCAAAAAGCAATTCAATCAGAAAAACAATTTAATCCCAAACTATTGCAAATGTTTATTAATTTATTATTTAAAAAAATATATTATTCGTTATATTGTTCGTTTTATTTTAATAAAACGAACAATTTGTTAGCTTCTTCTAGTGAAATAACATAAAGCCACAATATGCAAGTTTATCAAAACATGCAAGCATGTATTAATATACATTATTTATATACCTTCATTAGATATAAATTAAAAATATTTAGGAGTAAATTTTATTAGTCTCTCGGCTACTGGGCGCAACATTATTCGAATAATTGTCCATTGGGGCTAGCAGTCTGTAAAAAGCCCGGGTTAAGCTACCCAACGAAGGTTGTGAAAATCATACTGTTTGTTTTCAGTATATAAAAGTTGTATTGAAATTCTTTCAAATTCAAGATTATTAATATATAAATTATGCTTTATATGGCGAGTTATCCTCCAGAAAAAATGCACAAATTGTTTTTCAATCAATATTTTGGGTGTCCGAGCAGCCCTCTTCAAAGAATAGAAAATTACGTATTTTGTGATCTTCTATGATGATACAAGTGAACTTTTCATTTAAAAACGTTTTTTTTGTAACGCTCTCGTGTAAAGTCACATTTCGGTATTGTTCAATTTGGGTTCATGTTTTAATTTTCAAAAACAATCTCGCACTGATGATCAAAAATATTATCAAAAATATTTTTTTTGAATAGATCAAAAATGTGATCTATTCAAAAATATGAAATGTGATCAAAAATGTGGTAAAAAATATGATCTATAAAAAATAAAAAAATATCATTTTTAATAATAAAAATCTGATCTATCAAAAAATGTGATCTATCTTGTAAATTATATTCAAGAGTGGTGTTAGGTAAACTAAACACGGGACAAAAAGATTTATTTAATAATATCGTCAAATATACTAAGGTCATGATAAAAATGAAAGCTGATATTTCGTTCCTGAAAAGTGACTAATTTGCAATTTGTAATTTGGTATATATTACTATCTATTTTGAACATTTTTATTTTAAGTGCAGTATTTGCATTAATTGCAGTAAACACGTTAACATATTTAAAGTTGCTAAGAAGATTATTTATAAATCAAGATCTTTACGAACTTTAGTAACTTTACATTGATAACTGAAAGGACAATTGATTACTTAATGCATGTATTATATCTTGTTTTACGATATGTGCATTTAAGTGATCCGATAATATGGCCTCCCCGGAAGGGGGTTGATGACGTTGCAGATTTATATGGTATTATATATAAGTATTGAAAATAAAAGCCGGAATAGGTATACATTGAATTTTATTTACATGTATCTGCCTTTCTTAGATAGTTATTACCTCTAATAGATATTTACCTCTAATAGATATTTACCTCTAATAGATATTTACCTCTAATAGATATTTACCTCGAATAGATAGTTATTACCTCTTAAATAGTTATGACCCGTAATCCTTATTCTGATACAACGTCTGTTATTTATTAGTCAATTCATAAAAATGACGTTTATTTTTAATTTCAATTTTTTATTTTAACTTGATTTATATTATAGAAAATCTAAAAACAATTATTTATTTTATTATTTAATTATTAAATTTCGATTTAGCATTATGTTTTGTTTAGTTTATAATTTAGGTTACTAGTTTAAACTAGGTATCATCGGATTGGAAATAGTAAAATATATAAATATGTAACTCAACTCAATATTATTAAAAATAAATTTAAAAAAATTAGCGCAAAATTTTTATGGATGGATAATAAATAATTTTTATTGTAGTAGAATAAGATTCTAAATAATCAAATTTCATCAAATAAATCTTTGAACAGAAATCATTATATTACAATTTTCTATTTAAACTTGATATAAATTATAAAAAATCTAAAAACAATTATTAATTTTATTATTTAATTATTAAATTTTGATTTAGCATTATTATGTTTTGTTTTTTTTATAATTATATAACAATACATAGACTCGGTTAGCTGATTTAATCATTATTATGTTTCGTTTAATTTTATTATTTAATTATTAAATTTTGATTTAGCATTATTATGTTTTGTTTAGTTTATAATTATATTAAATACGTAGACTCAGTTAGCTGATTTAATTTATTGTTTTATAGTTAGTAAAATAAATAATATTTTATTAATATAGTATAGTATATTATAATATAGCTCAAGTTACAAAATATATTTATATCCTTGTTCCCAATATAATATAGTGAGTGGTATATACTTAATACACCCATTAAATTTAAAGTGTAAATGCTTCTGGTACCAGGAATTTTCAACTTTAGAGTAGGTCATTTCAATCTTCTACTTCATCAAGGCTTATGGTTTAAGGTAAAAAATGATCGGAGCTCCCGGTCACACCAGTGCGAAGCCTTCCGATTGAACCATTCCGGTTCTCTCACTCCCGAAGAGTTCTGTCAAGGCGGACTATGGTCGGTAATCTCGAGATGAGGAGCTTGAGAAACCTTAGCCGTTGCTCTGGGGACGTCCTTTATAGAAGAAAATTAATCCCGAAATAACCCAAGTACACCAAAGGCGTACTTGGGCTTTCTCATTTAGCTTTGCAGCTGTGATATGAAATAATCCTGACTGAACTTTATCACGGCCAACTGAACCAATTTAATCCGAACTTTTCTGCTTCCAACAGAAAATCTTCTCTTGAATATTGTCTAAAATGAAATTTAAAATAAACGTCATTTTTATGAATTGACTAATAAATAACAGACGTTGTATCAGAATAAGAATTAGAGATCATCAGGAGGAACTGCTATGCTATCAGGTTTCGGCCCCTAACTCCTCTACCCAACATAGCAGCGGGGCCAAATACATGCTAATGATGTATTTCCTCTGAAATAACTATCTAGTATCTTATTCTAATGCAAAGTATATTATTTATTATCCATATTTTATGGATATAAATTATCCATATTAATTTATATCGTAAAGATGACATATTTAAATTTACAAGAAACATATTTTTGCATGAGCATTCATGCATACCATATAATATAAAATATAATACATTAAATAATGAAATTTTAAGAATTGCAACAATATGTAATGATATTGGCTTTCTTAAAAATTATTTAAAATAATTAAATAGATACATATTTTAAACTAGGTTACTATAAAAATAACATCAAGCAGAAAATAGTAAAATATATATATCAACAGTATTATTAAAAATAAATTACAAATCATTTGAGGAAAATTTTTATGAATAAAAGATATGCTTTGCATTAGAATAAGGTTACTAAATAATCAAATTTAATAAGAATAAACACGTCATTAGCATGTATTTAGCTTCGCTGATATATTGGGTCGAGGTATAGGAAGCGAAACCTGATAATATAGCAGTTCCTCCTGATGACTTCTAAACCTTATTCTGATGCATCGTTTGTTATTTATTAGTCGATTCATAAAAATTGACTTTTATTTTAAATTTCAATTTTTTATTTAAGCTTGATTTAAATTATATAAAATCTTTTATATTTATTATTTAATTATAAAATTTCGGTATAGCATTTTTTCTATTTTATAATTATATTAAATACGTAACGCAGTTAGCTGATTTGTTCTACTGACAAGTAATTATTGACCTGCTTACTTTGTTTTCACGGTAATATGACTTTTGTCAGAAATACTAAACTATGTATTGGTTACGACTTGATTTTTATTTTTCAAGCAAGTTTGATTAGCTTTAAAAAATATTTTGCATACCAAGTGTTTACACTTTAAAATGCAAACTGCTTCATCTGATCACGTTTAAGAGACCATGTAATAGCCAATGTAGCACGTGGAGTGACAGAAACCATATAAGAAAAATACTTAAGTACTAAAGATTTAAATATTTAATATGTGGGTCAAAGGGCCAACTATTAGAGACTATATTAAAACAACACAAATACACACTCAAAAAGGGACTAAGTAGCGTTATTGTAGACCACAGTTTATATTTAAATCACAATATTGACTATAACATTTTTCTGTCAACTGTCCTAGTTTTTATACCGAAATAGGTTGGATATTAGCAAAACACTTAGAGTGTCTCTATCTTCTATTAACCCTATGTGGAATCTCCTTGTTGAAGATACACAATCACAAGGTTCTCATTGATTTAAATTGTATTTTGGGACATAATAAATACATCTTTATAAGTTTTTTAATCAATTTTTAATATTTTGTACATAAGTTTGCGATTGTTGGAAAGGTGTTGTTTCAAATTTGATATTAAAAGAATTGTATATAGTTTGCCAATCCGCTTATTTTTTAACTTTGACCAGTCCGTGATGTCAAAAAGGTTGGGGACCACTGCTTTAAAGTATTCTCTTACATCATCCTTTTAGAAATTCGATGGATAGCAAATAATACATTTTGTGTTAAATTCTAGTATATTTATTTAAATTTATATGTATTGTAGGATATTAACTATTCAAATCAATGTAAAATATTTCTTTATAGATTTCTTAATATTTATATATTTTGTTACAGTTTGCAACAGCCTTAAGCAGGGCAGCCCCTATCAGATGCTGCTGGATGATCCGTTAGAAGTATAGTCTGAGTCAACAAAACTAAGTGTCAACACCGAAAAAGCAACGTTAAAAATTATGACTTCACAAAAGTTATATATGTGTACACAACCATATTAGAAAAATACTTAAGTACTAAAGATTTAAATTTTTAATATGTGGGTCAAAAAGGCCAACCATTAGAGAATATATTAAAACAACACAAGTACACACTCAAAAAAGGGACTAAGTAGCGCTATTGTAGACCACAGTTTATATTTAAATCACAATATTGACTATAACATTTTTCTGTCAACTGTCCTAGTTTTTTCAAACTTTAATTAAAATAAAGTTGTTAAAAGTTATCAACTGTTCAAATCAATGTAAAATATTTCTTTATAGATTTCCAAACTGTTTTCTCTAATAATAGCTACATAATTAATTCTAAATATGTTGATAAAATACTAAAATATTATTTTGTTGGTTCATTTATAGAATATCTTTTTTTCTTTTTAATTTCGATATTTTCCAATCTCTTTAGCAAGATTTTGCATTCTGCTTCAATGTAAATACTTGATATACTTGTTAGCTAAATATCTTTCCCTATCAATACGATTTAAATAGGGAACTATAAAAACTAGCTTGTAATTTTAATCCAGTTTCTATTGTAGCTACAATCTAGTTTATTTTGTAAGCAATAACCCCTAACGGAATTCACGGGGAGTCAAAGTTCACTACATATAAGACAAGTTACGGCTTATACAACGCAAAAATTGATATAAAAATGACTCATTAAAACTTCACGGCAGTTAACTTGTAATATGCACTCGTACAGTGTAAAAAACCTGTGCTTTTTGGAGAACACGCATTTGCAATCGAAAATCGAAGATGGGTAACATTATAACACAAGCGCCGTTCCTTTACTTTAATGCGTCCGTTTCAATCTTAATAACAACGTTTCTGGCTATTTTCTTAATATTGACAATATTTCGTAAGTATCATATACTTTCTTAAAATCTTTTATAAAGCAAACATTGCTTTAAATTGACGCTTTTGCATGTACAAATTTTAATTAAAAATGATAGTATAAAAACGTGTAAAATGTTTATAGTAAGGTATATAGTCCGTGAGGTATATTATCTCACGAACATACATTATATTCTGGATTATGGAAACAAGAAACAAATCAGCTAACTGAGTCTACATATTTAATATAATTATAAAATTAAAAAAATAAATTAATAAAAAACAATAATAATGTTAAATCAAAATTTAATAATTAAATAATTAATAATTATAAATAATAAATAATTGTTACAGTCCTTTTCAGTTTTATAGGCAACTTTTTTCAGTTTTATAGGCAACTTTTTTCAGTTTTATAGGCGACTTTTTTCAGTTTTATAGACAACTTTTTTCAGTTTTATAGGCAACTTTTTTCAGTTTTATGGGCAACTTTTTTCAGTTTTATAGACAACTTTTTTCAGTTTTATAGACAACTTTCTTCAGTTTTATAGGCAACATTCTTAGATTTTTTAAATAAAATATAATTAATTTAGATGTATAGCAAAGAATTTTATTATTTAAATAAAATCGACTAGTGCGATTGCCTTTACAACCCAATCTCGCATATGGGTGAAATATCCTTCTAGTCTGAATTCTTCATCTCTGAATACTCCATGAATAGTTTCAATCAATTCATCTCTATTGGAGGATGAATTTATGCTTTTCACCTTTGATTTGAAACATGAGAAGAACTCCTCTATAGGGTTCAAGTGAGGGGAGTAGGGTGATAGGAACTTAAGAATGTAATTCCTCTGAGCCAAGCTTTCCTTTACCTCGGCAGTCCTATGGATAGAGGCGTTGTCCATGACTATAAATTTCCTTTCATGTGAGACCAAAGTTGGTAGTTCCGTCTCTATAAATTCTTTCAGATCGGACGATTTCCAGCTTCCTGATTTCACCTTATAAGCACAAACACTTTGTTTTGTGATGGCACATAGAACTGAAATCTTGGTCCCTTTTGAATTGGGCATGTTTATGTAGCACTTCGTATTCTTCTTGAGAGAGTAGCCAAAACTTTGGTAAGTGTGGAGATTTATACCCGTTTCGTCCAAAAATATCAGGCTATCATCACTAATACTTGACATTTCAATGCCGTACTCTGCTCTTTTCTGCTTGTTTTCATTGCTGTTCCTATTTATAGGTACTAATGTCAGCGTTTTCCTTGTGTAGTTCATTGCTTTTATTATTCTCGAGACAGTGGGAAGTGAATAAGAACCTTCTGGATTATAAGTTAGCAACTTCTCACTCAGAACCTTAAGAGAAGTGCTTGGATTCAAAGCTAGCTCTGATGCTAAGATATTTTTTTCAAACGAAAAATCTTTTTTTTGGTTGACCTCTTATCTCCAGCAGAAACAAAGATGGCTGAATTTTGAAGTTTTCCCCCTAAATATTTCTCACAAAGTCTTCTAACTGTGGTTTTGGAGACGTTTAATATAGAAGGCATCTCTTGTATGCTATGCTCAGCATTTAACAGGCCCAAAAAACAATCAACTGTGTTTCCAGTGATTGAAACCCTCTTTTTACGAGCTTGGACATATCTTCCTCGTTAATGATCAGGTTTTTCTCATTTACAGCACCTGACTCATCACTACCTTTATTGAAAGATATATCCATTGAGGGTAAAAAATTTGAAAGATAATCTAAAAAAGTTGTCTATAAAACTGAAAAAAGTTGCCTATAAAACTGAAAAAAGTTGTCTATAAAACTGAAAAAAGTTGCCTATAAAACTGAAAAAAGTTGCCTATAAAACTGAAAAAAGTTGCCTATAAAACTGAAGAAAGTTGCCTATAAAACTGAAAAAAGTTGCCTATAAAACTGAAAAAAGTTGCCTATAAAACTGAAAAAAGTTGCATATAAAACTGAAAAGGACTGTATAAGATTTTATAAAATTTAAAATATAAATAAAAAATTTGTATTTACAAAATAAATTAGTTTGTAGATATTTTGATATTGGCTTTTAACGACATCGACGCTTAACGGTTCGATAAAGGCTATCTGAATTAAATAATTGGTAGTTAAATTACCACGAGTAATTACCTATTTCAAATAATCGATAATTAATTCACTCAACAGTGGTACATATAATATTTTAGTTCATATCTAGATAATAGCCGGCTCCGTCTCTGCACCACGCCGTTGTTGACAGAGCACCACACTTAACACATTCACGATTAACTCCAGGTAGGTAATAGTACGCTAAATAAATCAAACATTAAAGTTATTTTAGATTTGATCTTTGATGAACAGAAAATTTCAGTTTTTAATTTTGTAGCTGGAAATTGACAAATTACTAGCAAATAACAAAATTTTGTTTGTAATAACAAAATGTTTGTAATCAACCTCATCCCATGTTTATTAGATGAACAAACTGTACGTTTTATTTTACTGATGATGCTATCAGCAGCTAGCGAAATATAAAATAAATTAGTGTTTTATTGATCCTGCACCAGAATTCTAAAAATATATTTTTGTAATATGAACCGATTGTTCAATATGCACTCTTAAATATATATTCTTAAGTATAAAAAAATAAAAAGTCGTTCTTTCACATGTCGAAAAATGTATGTTCGTGTTATGATTTTAGATTTATAAAACCCAAATAAGCAATTATCATATCGTTTTCAGATAAAGCATGCCAAAATCATGTCTGTTACCTGTTTTAAATTACTATTTTACTATTTTGCTTGCATTTCACACCATTTCGATTTAATATTGTATTTGTATCCGTTTTGCAAATATTGAAATGTGTACTGTATATCAAATAATATATCAATTAATGATATTTGTGTATTTCAAATACCATTGATTCTAAAATTCGACTATTAAGCAAATCCGTACGGTACACGTTTCATTTTTTACCAATCGGAAACGAATGGCACAAAAACGGATCTTACAAGAGTTTACCTCATAACGAGTTCAATATAAAACAAATGTCATATAAACGGATTAAAAATTAAAAATGTTACAAGAATTCACCATAATAATAAATGAGTTAAATAAAGCAAACAACGAATGCAGACAGAATGTCTTTACCATTTGTTGTAGATGCAGATGGAAAGAACGTACGCTTCTCTTTTGTTATAAAATAGAACGATAGGTAATTATCGTTATTCAATATAGCATTTTCCAGTAGAAATATACAAAGTTAAAGAAAAATATTATGGACTTGCTGGAAGCTAAATGTAATTTTAATTTCATATTCAAAATACTTATTTTGTTTTTGTGGTAACTACAAAATTGCTTTTATTAAATTATCTACATTGGATTTGATAGCAACTTTTAAATGTCAATAAACTGAAATGTTAAAGTAAATGTAGGAATTGATATTTATTATAAATTAATTGATATAAATATAAAATAATAAATATTTAATTTATATTTATACGAAATATTCAACTTGTTTTTCCAATAATGTTAAAAATGTATGGTCAGAAAGCACTCTTAGCAAACAGAATGCTATTCCTAGAGTTGCAATTAGAAAAATTATAAAAAGATATAAAAGTCCAGAGAAAACAGAAATTAATTTTTGGGAATTTTGTATATATATTCTAAATATATTTGTATTTTAAATTAAAATCGTATATTTTTATGTTTTATATTTTATATTTTTATGTTATATATTTTTAATCGTATATTTTATATTTTCAATGGATTTTTTCTTTTTCTTATAATAGAAAAGTAAATATCAACAAAATATTTATATAAAAATCAATTGAAATGTTTATATAAAAATCAACTGAAAATATTATTAAAAAATAAATTTAAACAATCTAAATTAATTAAAATCGTATATTTTTATTTAGCTAGTATTCTCCGGATGTGCAGCAGAGTAGGTATGTTGTACATATTTTCAACTTTTCATTTTAACAATTTATTTTGGTAAAACCAATTGTTATTTTTAGAATTTATTATTTATTATTTTTATCAATTAAAAATAATATAAAATATTTACTATTTCACGAACAGTTTACCTTTGACGCTCATATCTAGTGTAAAGATATAAGTGTATAGGTATATGGATATGGTATATATAGTAACTTTTTAAATATTTACTTTGAATTTGATAGCAACTTTTAAATGTTGCTATCAAATTACCATATATATGGATATATACATCCATATATACTATATATACTATATATTCTATATATACTATATATAGTATATATGCATAGATATATTTGGATATATATCTAGTGTCTATATATATGAATACATATCTAGCGTTTCATGTATAGCCACTATTTCCAAATGTCACTACTTCCAAATGCCTCTACTTCCAAATGCCAATACTTCCAAACTGATAAGGAATAATCATTGTTTTGTACTTTCTTACATTAAACTATGAAATTTTATAGTACATTTAATGAATTTGAATATATAATGTTTGAAAATCAATAAATGTTCGACAGAATTTGGAGATATTAATTAAAAAAGTATCTTCTGTTAATAAATAGTATTCTCATTGAAATGAATATTATTCTCATTGATAAAATAATTAACTATCCATAAAAAGAAAGGTAAATATAAAATGTTTATTAAAATGATTTATTACTATTTTATTTTATCTCTAGATGCATTGAAGTATCAACAATGACTCTTTCTATCACAACATTTAATTAGATTTAAGAATCAAATTTATACAGTATTAATTAAAATAGTGTTACAATATTGACAGTTTGTAATACATCTCCAACTAGCATGAAATAGATAGTCATTGATTATAGGAACGCTTTTCCCTTTTTTGTGGGTATCCATACTCTTCATGACATTTTCTATGGGGGTAAAATAATTATTATGAAGTAGTTGGGACGATGTGCTAGAAGAATTCTTAAGTGTTTGAAAGACCATAATTGACTAATGTGAGAAAAGTAGTACTGAAATAAGTAATACATTTTCTTTGGAAGTAGTGGAATTTAGAAATAGTGGAAGTTGGAAGTAGTGGCAATTGGAAGTAGTGGCCGTAATCCTAGCGTTCATATCTATTCGTATTTGAACATTTTTCCAAAGATACCAAAATTTTCCGTCAAAATTATAGTGCCTGAAGCTGCATAAATTGGCATTTTTCAAAATTAAATTAATGGAAAATAAAAAGGTTATGGACATTTTTGTGAATTTTGGCTTTTCCATATCTCTGCTTCAACATGTACGACAATAACCTTGATATAAAGGTTATTGTTTTATTGGAACATTAATATCAGGTTGTCAGCACACGAAAGAAATATGACAGTGAGATTGTCGCAAATGACAATGTCAACATTTCGAGCTAATTGACTCTCATTAGTAGCTTGTACTCCCCACAACTGGATTGAAATTTGGGGAAAAGCTAGACGGTAATTTAAGGCAACGAAACTCCTTGTTCCCTTGCAAAAACTGGGGTTTGCAACTGCAAATATTCACCGGTCTGCATTAAGCGTTAGAGAACCAAGCGCGTTGTGCTACAAGATACACACCAGTTAAATACCAGAAAATACAATGTAGCACGACGATGCACTGCTGCTATGCATCAATAGATTTACTCAAATGGAAATACTATTGATCGTGGAATCATTTGATATCTAATTTATTAACAAATTAAGTTCATATTAATTAATTTCATAACAAATTTCCAGTGCTTAATTCAGACAGGTGAATATTTGCAGTTGCAAACCCCAGTTTTGCAAGAGAACGAGGAGTTTACGTTGCCTTAAATCACCGTCTAGCTTTTCTCCCAACTTCAATCCAGTTGTAGGGAATATATTGTCCTTGATATTTCTTAATATATGTTATTAATCGTCGTCTATAAACATCTTTATGATATATAAGAAATATCAATAATGCGAGGGGTGACGTCTAAGTTTGTTACCTCAAATCCTTAATAGTATCGGCATAGCGATGCATGAATCTGAGCAAATCTATTTAGCTTTGTACAGGACGTATTTTCGTGGTTGCCTACGGTGAAAACCAGGGAATTATAGTAAGTGTGTCTTACAGATATTAGGCTTACGGCGAAAACCATGGAATTATATTATGTGTGTCTTACAGATATTACGTGGTTTTGAGATAAAGGGTTATTGTCGTTTTGAATAATCATGCTTTCTTTATGATCTTACGAAATTTGATCACATACGATCTAATTTATCAGTAACTGCTGGTTGTTTTCTTCCATTAAACCCTTCAATACATATTTTTTATCATTCAATAATTTTTATTATAAGCAAAAATTCTAAACAATATTTATAAGACCTAGTATCTTTCTATTTCATGTATTTGAACAAATATCTATGTAATTTAATTTTTTTAATATGATCTATATTATCTGATTTTCTATTAATATTTCAATTGTAGTTTCAATGTGTTTGCCTACTCGGTTTGATTAAATTCGTTTAAGCTTTATATGAGCCTAAAGGTTAATGGAATTCTCGGTATTATCTTTTTAACATTCATGAGTTATCATCTGATGATATCATCCAAATTTTAAGCTCTTTTCGTTATAATTATAGGATACTGTTCATCCTGTGATACTTATATATATTATATGTTATAAATTTAAGATTATTATAGAAATAATATTAGATTATAAATTATTTAATAAATTATTTAATAAATTATTATTAAATTATAAATATAATATCACCTATTAATTTATCAGATTGTAAATGTCAAAATCATTTACAATATGATATTAATGTAAATGATATTATTAATGTGGCTATATCACACATTGAAAATACTAATTTCAATATATCATTTTAACTTCTCTTAATTTCATATGGGGTTTAGACCATGAAGAACCTGACGCTGACCGAATTGTTGTCGATATTGCTGACCAAAATACAGGAGAAATTGTAAATAGTATGGTCGTACAATTAGCACCATCGAAAACTTAAAGAACGAGACAATTAATATGCAAAGAAATATGTGTTCCTTGGATTCTTTTAGAAACAAATTTAAAGTTTTTTTAACGAATTTGAACTTATATTCGTTAATATTGACAGCAATGCAATTGAAATTTGAAAATGATTTATTATTCATTGACAGCATTTACGAGCATATGATCTAATATGCTTGTAATATTTAAATAAATATTATAAAATAATATTGTCATTGTAAAAACCCCTTGTCTCATATGCATAGTATTTAAATAAATATTATAAAATAATATTGTCATAAAAATAATCAATGTACATCTAACAAAGAAATTGTTAGCAACGTGAAAATTAAGAGGACTGAGCAACTGAGCAATATTATGAAACACAAATTTCTTAAAGATATGTTATAAATTCTTAAATTCATTTAATAACATTTAATAATGTATTATATTATTATATTTAATATAATCAAATATAATATTTAATTTAATAAAATATTATATTTTCATATTATTATACATTTATCTATGTCATAATTTATTAAATTAATTTAATAACATTTATGTAGCATCTTATATTGTATCTTAAATTTGACATTCGGAAATTGAAAAGTGGCTTTACAGGACAACACGTGTGTTGTCGCTTCTTCCGTCATTAGAGTACTAATGAGTTATGTTGGAACAACTACATTCTTGTACAACACTAGATAAATCGCGAGCATAAGCTTTAGCGCTGACGCTTAAATAAGCTAATTGAAGCTTTAGCTTTACACCTAATATAAACTCTAGCGTTGATATAGTAGATTGCCTTCCATCATATTTTTCAAGCAGAATATTTTGGATTACTTTGAAGTAGTTTGGGACGCTCGACCTAAAGATCGTATATCTAATTCAGCACAAACTATCCTTCCTTTAGCCGTGAGGGAAGTTACTTATCCATAGTGTCCTTTCGTTTGATCAACCAGAAACGTTCGTGCAGGGTTTCATTCGTAGAAGTGCACAGGAATCCACGAATGCTACTGGAGAGAGGTGTACTATCAAGCCAAACCACTACTCTTAGACCACAAAAATATTCAAAGTGTAAACGTATAAATGGAACAATTCGACGAATGGTACAACTACGTCTGTAATGTTAAGGACTGCCCTCATCTAAATATGTCGAAGTTTTGCCTGACGCTCTTGGATTGTTAGTTTACGCAGCAGTCTACTGGTCCTCTCTGCATCCAGCAGTGGAGGTATCCGGCACTGATGAGTCTAAACAATGACGAAACGGCATAGCATTAGGCTGTATTTGTTTTCTGTTTTATTTCAGCTCATCCTCCCTGACGTTAAATATATTTATTTTGTTAGAATATTAAATTTAAATTACCAGAATTTTTTTTAAATAAAAATAAATTATAAAAATAACTTTTAAAAATGTAATTTTGTTACAAGAACCATGTAAGTTGTAGATGAATTATACGACAATGAACTCATCCCAGAACAGTTTAAATAACGCCGATCAGTCAAAACGATCATTATTTATACATGACCGCTCACATATTGACGAACTTACTCTACCACCTAATAGTAGGATCAAATTTTGATAGTGGAAACAAAACTACTAGCAAACAAGAGAAGAACAAATTGTTGCCTAGAGGCAATAAATTTAAAAACGATTTGCTTGATCAGATTCGCAACAAAGCTTTTAACCTTCCAAAGGGGGTCGATAACGGTAAGATCATCAACAAATGATCCCTTAAAGAGCATGTTGAATCCCATATCATTGCATACAGCCTTAACTCATTCACTTAAAATGCAACGCGACAAATTTCACATTGACATCGACGATCAAGCATCAAATACTGGACACTTAAACACGTGCGTTGATTGGTTGTCACTAGAAAATAACTCCGTGGACATCACTAATAAGAAAATAAAGCGAAAACAACGATTAAAGGAAGCTAATGCTAGCTCAACAAATTGGATAACGACTACTAAGCAACGACCATTAGAAAATATCGATAAAAGAAGAGGCTGGGTGCGACGCTACCCGGCAAATGCATCGGGAAACCACGTCGGAGACGTGAGTTTAATAGCTATATCTACAACGATTTTGCCGCAATTGACAAGCTGGTATCAATGAAACGGATCGATGATAATCGGTCTAAACGAAGCATTTCGCTTTGTAAAAATAGTGAGACCGATATTCAACAACATTTATCGGATAGGTAACAGAATAAGCCAACGAACGCCAAGAGTCTGTTGATTCAAACCCCATTTCAGAAAACCAGCCCAATTCAATTGTATAGTTTTTATCACGTTGACGGGAAAGACCATATTGCTCTGGATTCGTTTATTATCGATATTCAAGATTTGCAGATTAAGCAAATGGTATTCGATTACATACTACCAGCAATTTCGCAAGCAGTGCAGTGATCAAGTAAGCGAACAGAGTGCAGTCGTAGACGTGATGCCACAGAAATCCCAAACGCTGAATTACGCAACTAGCAGTGAACAAACTGTCGGCATATTCGCGGACTGCTATGCAGCATATTCTGCTATCTATTATTGACGGCAGCAATGCCGATGAGAAGCTTTCACTAAAGAGCGCTCTAGTGCGGAACTGGTGACGAATATTGCATTAAACAGGACGGACGAAAGAAACAACACCAAAAATCGGTAACTTTTGCTGACGACGTTATGTGGCGAGCTGAACATCGTTGCCCGGTTAAAGGTAATCGCGCACTCTATACTTACAGCCGCGACGCTGATGATGATTGTTAAACGGATAAAGAATTTATTTTATCACAACATACTTTATTGTTCAAGTACATTTTAAAAATTACATGGAACATTGTATCTTTAATAACGTTAAAATATTAAATTTAAATTACCTGGAAATAAAAAGTTCTAAAATAAAAATAAAATATGAAAATAACTTTTAAGAACGTAATTGTGTTGCAAGTTGTTATTTAAAATACTGCTGACTAATACTGGATATGTTGCATCGATGCAATTTTTCACAAAACTTGTCTTGGAAGAAAAATTCCCTCACTTATCGGTAGCCCTGGACGAGATATTTGCAGTGATTACCTTGATGTTAGATTTAAAGAACTTAAAATATGCAGTGCCATGTTTGGAACATTTATATTCAGAATGTACTCCTAACGAGATAGCATTGAGCAAAGAGATAAAACCGATCGTTGATAACCTTAACGATCTTGTCAGATCAAAATTACACCTAAAAAGGCATCCTAGTATTATTGTTCTATGGGTACAGTACAATTGTTGTACATTTGCAATCAACAATCTTGATAGAGTTGTGTGTCAGCTTCGCGAGGACTACCAATTTGAATCTGATAGACAATGCAGGCACGTTATCTTAAAGGCTTTTGTAGATACTGATATCTTGGAACGGATGGGTTATCGTTGTGCGCTTGTATTGGATCAATTAATAAAAGTGATAGTCAGCTGTCTGGCGAGTGGGGAAACGGACAACGTCGAAAAAGAATTCGGTAAACAATTAGCAATGAACTTGCTTAATCTTTTTACGTCAATACGAGGTTGTATACGCAAGATAATACGCGGTGAACTTCGTCGAGAATGCAATGACAATGGAGAGGAAATTCAATTGGACAAAGTTATTTGTGATTTGCTCGACTACTAATTAATTATACAGTAGGATATTGGGTATATTCTTGATGATGAATTTAATATTTGTAAAGATCCATTTTTTAAAATTTTTATATTACTATTTATTTGATATTCTTTTGATGTTTTTATTTTTAATGGACATTTATATTTCAAGATAGAAACGATTTAATATTTAGAATCTTTAAATTTTAATTATAATTAACTTGTACTTTAATGAACAAATCTAAGCTGTAAATTTCATAAGGCTTTCAAATAGTATTTAAGAGTATAAGTTAGTTAGCAACAAATAATATCAAGTTTTACATAATCATAGGACACGGATTTGTTCAACAATATATGAATCTACAAAATACCTCGCAATTTTAAAGACAAATGATTACGAAAGTGATCTAAACATCACAGTATATGAGATTAAATTATATTTGTGTCATGAAATATTAGCCTTAAATGGCCGTTGCTAATCAATTATTCGAAC
The DNA here is from genome assembly GCA_012934845.2 of Pomphorhynchus laevis. NCBI lineage: Eukaryota > Metazoa > Acanthocephala > Palaeacanthocephala > Echinorhynchida > Pomphorhynchidae > Pomphorhynchus > Pomphorhynchus laevis. The sequence continues at coordinate 65,295 of WNNJ02000964.1, read as the reverse complement.
GTGGATATTGTTATGATGAATATTGTTATGTTATGCTTAAAACGAATGTATCGATTATTTTAAATTAAATGGATTTATTGAAAAATGTACAAAAACCTTACCCTCGAAGTCGTCATAATGTTTAATAGAATTGTAAATAATACATGAAAACTGATTATTATTCTTTAATTGAAAAGTCGGTTTTCAACGGTCGACTGTGCAGCGCGAATGTAAGCAGATGATGCACGCCCAAGTTCAAAGACAACTTCCTCTTTATCTTAGTAACATTGTCTGACTAAGTTGAAGTGCTCCTCTGCGACATCGTCGTTTCGATCGTCTTGATATGTCTTCCGGTATCACATCCAAAACCACCTACCGTCGAAAATACTAACGGAATAAATGATAGTCGTTCGATTCTGCGTACACGTATTTCATATTTGGCAACTTCTTTGATTCGTTATATTAAAACGAAAAAGATGTGCCGCGGTTGACTTAAGATTGAGCGATAGTAGGGAAAATAGTGACATTGAAAAATTTCTGCTCAAATCTTAATCCTCACAACCCATACAGGAAATGTCTAATTGTGCATTCGAATCTAGGATTTTCCATCGATATTCCCATCGGCATTGGATATAATATTGGTTCAATTTCCACACAAGAAAATACTTCCGAAATAATGTTCGCCATTAAATTTCAAATCGAATCGTGCCGGATCATAAAAAGCCTACATTCCTACGAGTGCATTGATAATAGTAGATTCATCTTGATTTTCTATATCGATAAGATGAGATCAGTTTCTTGTCGATCATGTGAGATTAGTTAAAACAAGTGCATTTATGACACTGTAGCGATTACTGTGAACGTTATGCAAACAACGGCGGCCTTCTTTGATCAAAACATTTAGTTTTGATCAAAGAAGGCCGCCGGCTATTTTTTCGGCTATGCAAAACATTTAGTTGTTTACTTTAAAAAAGGATTTATTTACGTGGCAAATGTGTGCTGGTGCACGCTTACATGACCACAACAAAAAGACAAAAATCTAAGTCATATGTCGAGAAGGTGGGAACGGAGGAGGTATTTGAATGTGATAAATGAGGGAGCGCGGCGGACGTCGAGAGGGAACTGATTCCAGTGAGGGAAGAGGCGACGAGGAAGGATCGGAGACCCAGTTGTTAGAGTAATTGGGAACCATGAGTAAGAGGGAATTACGGGAATGCATTGATAGAGAGGTAGGGCGAGTGTCGTCTAAGAAAGGGAGGTTGATGAACGATGGGGAGCCGATAGCGTACGAAAAGTTACGAGAAGGCGGAGTTGTATGCGGATGTGGATGGTGGGCTAGGAGAGTTGGCAAGATATATGGATGTGTAGTTAAAGCCTCGGAGACGCAGGAGCAATTGAACGGCGGAGTTGATGATGCGTTGTAGGAGTAGAATGATGAATTTGGGAGAATTGGTGAAAGGCTGTAGAAGGTGTTCATAAAAGGTGTATCAATGAGAGGTAATAGTAGCCCAATTATAGCTGACTTATTTTTGTTGGATTAATGCAGCACTTCGCAGAGCCAGAATCGACTATCTTATTCATAAACCACCTTCCCTTATTTTCATTGCACTACCACAAATTATCTCTTCAACTTATTACTGCTACATAAGATATGGCTGTTAAAACCCATCTGTACTGAGCAGTCGCGCCAACAACTGACCACCTCGCACGACCTACTTTCGTTGACGGTTAGAGAAAGATGCATTGCTTATAAGGAGCTTCCACTTTAATCCAGTCAGAGTGACATGCTTCCAGGCCGCTATCCAACTCTTCCCTGTTGTAGGTAATGCGAGTCTGACCAGATTTAATTCCTATCTTTCTTCGCATGCTACCGCGATACTTTCGACTACCTATAAATGTCGCTTATACAATACTACTCCAACAAAACTCAAGGTCCTAGCCAAAATGCTACACCTTCTTAATCTGTCTGTTTCTTGTAGACAGGCCCACTCGAATATATTCTGGAGAACTATATATAGACTTCAACTGAGTCGAGATAGGGCGAGCATTGCTCATTTTAACCCTTCTCAGGATAGATCCTTGGGTTGGATAGGTAAACTTAAGACCTTGCACAAGTTTTGGAGGAGTCACTATACCTACATAACTATGGAGTCACTTAATCTCCCAGCCAATCCCGCCTTGGGTTGACTTCAGGAGCAGAGTCTTATCTGTTACAGATATCCTTGACTCATAGGGGCCACTCCCAGGCACTTCCAGATCACATGCTCTACTCTCCACCGGAGTTTGTCAGCTATTATCAGACAATCAGAGTAAAGAAGTCGCCATCACAATGTTATTAGTCTCAACGTCTGATGTTGCCGCCATCAACATTAGCCGACTTGTTTTTTACCAAAAAAGAAATTGATATCATGTCCTAAAGATTTGCGACCTATTTCGATTTAAAAATCCCTAATCTCCATCTACGAAAAAGCGCTTTCGCGTAAAATCCGCGATCATCTTAGTAGGCGTAATTTAATCCCACCAGGTTTTCATGGGTTTGTCAAAGGTCGCTCGGTTAATTCAGCAATATGTGAAGTGTATCGGTTTGTCAAGATAACAGTCATTTACTTGCTGTAGCTGTTATTCTTGACTTTTCCGCTGCTCATGACCGCATTATCATTCCCTTTGTTATTTCTTCTCTAAGGTCTCTCGGGTTGTCTGCAAGGATTGTTAACGGTGTGGAGATATTACTGTATACCAAAAGATTCTTCTGTGAAGATGATCTTGATGCACGTCAGTTTTACCCTATTAAAGGTGTGCCTCAAGGTTCTTAACTTTTCTCCTGTCTTAAATCTTGCTGCCTCCATTGAACTTTTTAATATTTTTATCGTGATTAACATCTAGTGGTACTCTGATAATACCACAGCCCTGTTCTCTGGACGATGTAATCTCTGACATCAGCCGTTTCTTTTCAAGATTAAAGACCGTCTTCCCATATTTAATCTTATGCTCAACTTCGCGAAATCCCAGGTGGTGGTCTTTAATGGCGCCCCTGCGACAAAGAAAAAATTGAAAAGATTATCACTCTCAGCTCTCTCCTCCATTTTACAGAATCAAGCAATCCCTGTATTTACAAGTCGAGTAAGATATCTGGGGTTGACAATTTTGGTGACCTAGTCGGCGAAAACTGATCTGGATAGATTTAAACGTACCGTGAAGAGAGCTAGATGGGCCCTTAAACCGGCCTAGCATCTGTCATTTAAAGGGAATATCCAAGTACGCCTTTTGAGTACCTTAGGTAATCTCGGGATCCGTCCTTTTTTCCAGAAGACGTCCTTCAGAGCAAATACTAAGGTTTCACAAGCTCTTTATCTTGAGATTACCTACTATAGTCCGTTTCGACTGGACTCTTAGGGGGTGAAAGACCCCGAATGGTTCATTCTGAGTGCGGCGCGCTTGTGCGGCTGGGCTCTCATATCCATCAGGACCTGAGCCGTACAGTTATAGTGAAGACTGAAAGAACTGATAGAATTGGCATGAAGATATAGACTGACTAAATTTATGTAACTTATTATTCATCTTGTATTTTTATTAAGAAAACCTATTATTTTTTACGTCTGCATGCCGAAGTGATGAACTTGGTATATATCATATTATATTATAATATAATATATCAATATTATATTTGATAACTTTTGATCAAAAAGTTAATCAAAAGTTGATTAACTTGTCCTTTAACAATAAGTTTATTTTGTTAAGTACAAAATAATCAACCCGCTTAACCAACGCACCGAAAAATGATTAGCCCATGTCAGTTTCAGGAGAAATGTACCACTGAATTCAAGAATTCTTATAACTTAATAAAATTTAATTACACTATATTTTCTTTGATAAGGATATCATGTGTAACGCCACTCTGAGCAATCAAAAATACGTCGTCAACAAAATAAACTTCCATTAACAAAACTTGTCCTTTACGAATATCTCAAAATCACTTAAATTTGATTGTGACCATTATGTTGAGGTCTATATATAAGGTCTATAGTTATAAGAATAATATAGAAAAACAATGTCGAAGGCTATTCTCTCTCCTTTCTGACGACATACAACAAGTATGTGGACGATTGCAAATGTGTGTTGGCTATCGAGCTGGCGTTGGGTGTATCATTGACCCAGTTCGTGATTGCCTGTTCAGTCGGAGGACGGCTTGCTGGTGCGGCCGGGGGCTCTGAAAGAACGAAGAGACATAATTGTCATGAAGATATAGACTGACTAAATTTATGTAACTTATTATTCATCTTGTATTTTTATTAAGAAAACCTATTATTATTTATAAAGTGGCTAAACAAATACCTAATCAATTAAACAAATGTAAAAGTTGCAGATCAAATGTAGTGATGAAGTCGATACGAAATATTGAAATATCTTCTAAATTATATAGTAATTTTAGACTTCAAATTGCACTACAGCCTAGAAATTTGGATACTTGGACATTGGTACATAACATTTCGTTATTTTCGCATTTGTTTTATCATTTTAGATTTATTTCGTCACTTTTACATTTCAAAAAAATAAAACTTTTAAACCCTTAATTTTTATAAATACAAAAACGAAATAAATATTAGCATAGATTATGGAAAGGTTCTAACAAAATGGGACAAACATTTTGTGGGAATAAAAAAATCATTATAATGATTATCATTATAATTATTATAATTATAATGATTATAATCCGTTTCCGATTTCGTGGCGCGACGGTGTAATTAAGATCCTGCATAAGGGTAAAGGTAACTATGATTCACTGAATGCGTACAGGGAGATTGCGATATTGAATCACAGTTATAAGTTATTGACTCATATAATGTATATGCGCCTTATTAAGTGTCGCGAGCATCTCTTACCTACGGAGCAGTATGGATTCTTCCCGAAAAGGTCAACGTCCGATGCAATAAAGCATGCCCGTGACGAAGTCACCAATTGTTTCGCTAATCGTAGACCGTTGTATGCTACTTTTGTTGACTTTGAGCGAGCATTTGACACAGTGAATCGTTCTTTGTTACTTGATAAACTTTCCACCAGAGTGTCCGTTAGTGGTCGCTTTTTGTATCTTATTTATTCTGTGCTTCAGCCTAATCGCCTTAAAGTATCTGATGGTATCAACACCTCTGATTTCTTTTTTGCTAATCGCGGTGTTTTACAGAGAGATACACTCAGCCCTATATTATTTTCCTTTTTTGTTATAGATTTGCCTATGCATCTTCGTCATGCATCGAATGAAGTCTCTTGTACCCTCTATGCCAACGATCTAGTAATATTAGCCAAAGATCTTTTATCCGCTCAAAGTGCGTTAGATGCTCTGTCATCCTATTGTTTATCAAATCAGTTGACGGTGAATGTAAATAAATCAAAAGCCCTTAAATTTTGGTTAGGTGGACCTTTGCGTCGATGTAACATGCTGAGAATAGAAAATGTAGAATTCTGCAATAGTTACAATTATTTGGGAGTATTACTTTCGTCGAAATGGTCATTTACTGAACACCTACATCGTCAATCCTCGAAATTAGTTGTAGCAACCTCTTATGCAAAAAACTTAGGTTCTTTATCTTTCTCAGGAGCCCTCCGGTATTTTCGAAGTATGTTGCTTCCCATAGTTTCATATGCTTTGCCAGTTATCTGGTCGGATTTAAGTCCCTTCAATTTTCAGCAGTTGGACAGGTGTCAATGGAGATTCGTGAAGCGAATTGTTGGAGTCTCACCAAAATGTTCTTCATCGGTTATAGCGATACTATCATCGCTAGAACCTTGCTCTAAATACATCTGCTCAACATTTAATCTTGAACACACTGCATCATTTACTACTAACCTGAACATGTTCTTTCGAAAGACGACGTCATTGGATTCTGAATTTTATCTTACTCCGGCATTCTTACAGACTAAATGGAGAGAACCCTGTGCAAGGAAAAGACCGCTGATCTGGAGAGCATCTGTCCATGGATATCACGATAAATTCTGCGCTATTAGAATTCCAGTGCATTTGTGTTTGTGCATTTGTGCATTCCTTGTGCATTTTTGCATTCTTTGTGCATTTGTGTTCTTTGCAAAAATGAATGAGCATCTAACCTGCATATTTTCACTTGCCCAATTTTGAAAAATCTGTCACTATCCGATATTGACAGTAGGAGAAGATTTTGAAATACAACTTATAAAATTGATAAACTTTTGGTGTATTTATTTTGTTTACCCAGTACCGAAAGGTAAAGAGGTGTAATAAATTCTCTCATTATTATAATTATAATGATTTCAAAAATCATTATATAAAAGTTGAACGTGATTTGTATGATTTATATTATATTTGCAATGTAATATAAAAATTTACAATAATTCAATGAATCAGATATCAGTCTACATATTTATATTATACTTATATATTATATCATATTCATATTTATATTATATAATTATTTTTTAATTATACAATTAAATAATAATAATTCTAAATCAAAATTTTATAATTAAATAATAAATAATTATAAATAATAAATTATTGTTATAAGATTTTATATAATTTATATCAAGTTAAAATAAAGAATTGAAATTTAAAATAAAAGTCAATTTATATGGATTGACTAAAAAAGTTTAAAGTTATCATTTATCGATGGATAAAAACAATCCTTTAAAGCAGTGGTCCTCAATCGCCGGTCCGCGGACCAGTGCCATTCCATAGAGAAAATATTTTTATTTTATTAAAATTATGATTTCCTTTACAGACAATGAGAAATGGTTCCAATGCAATAAAGATGTATCACAGAGAACATTGCCATCCTTGAGGAACTTTTTTGTTTGATAAAACTTAAATGATATTTAAACATAAAATTTTGATTTTAAAATTTTTAAAACATTTTTATAATCAGTATTAAGGCATTCCGATTTCAAAAATGTTTCTAGTCTGATGCTCCTCTGTTTAAATTATATATGTTTTTAAATTGAAAATTTTTTACCCCAATAAAATTAAATGAGTAAACGTCCGAACATTTTAGAAACATTTCTTAAAAAAACAAATGCTAGCTTTGATAGGGAAGAGCTAAGTGGTTCAAATAATGCAAGAAATTAGACGATAGATAATCTTATCAGACCAAGTACAAAACACCTTTATCAAACAATACAACGAATCATATTTACGATATGGTTTTACAGAGATGAAAAAAATCCAGCATTCCCTTGCCTCTATGTATAATATGTGGCGAAGACCATTTAAATGATGCAATGAAGCCTTCTAAAATGCTTCGTCACTTAAAAACAAAACATCAGTCGCTAGAAGATAAACCTTTGGCTTTTTAAAAAGAATACTGCATGAACAAAAAGGACAGAAAGAGTTTATCCGGAAAATAATATCTACAAATAAAAAGGCCCTAAAGGCTTCATTCTTGGTCGCAAATCGTATTGCAAGGTCTAAAACAGCATTTACGATCGGTGAAGAATTGATTTTGCCATGTACTAAAGATATTTGTTGTGAAATCTTTGGAGAAAAGTCTGCGATGAAAATATCAAATATACCTTTGTCTGCTAGCACTATAACTAGGTGGATTGGTATAATTGCCCTGGATATTGAGAAACAATTACTGTGGAGAATATCCGAATTGCCGTGGTATGCACTCCAGGTAGACGAATCTACAAACATTGGTAACAAGACACTGCTTTTTGTTTTTGTAATACACATTTTTAAGGAAGATATACAAGAGGACTTGTTATGTGCCTTATCTCTGCCGACCCACACTACAGGGGCTCAGATATTTGATGTGATAAATGAATATGTCTCTAAACATCTTGATTGGAACTTTTATGTGAGTATAAGTACAGATGGTGTTGCTATGACTGGAAGACTATCTGGGCTAATCGCAAGAGTAAAGGAGGTTTCCCAAAAATGTGAATCTATATACTCCATCATTCATAGGTAGAAAAAATTCACAGCTTGCAAGTAGAAAAATGGGCACATAACTTAACACTGTGCTGACTGATGTCGTTAAAGTCATCAACTATATCAAAGAACGTGCTCTAAATTCATGCCTGTTTGAACAGCTTTGCGAAGCATAAATGTTTTCTTTTACACACTGAAATAAGATGGCTTACTAGAGGAAAATCTTTAACTAGAGTATTTGAATTGCGTGATGCTCTAAAAAGATTTCTAGAAGAAAAAGAATCACCTATGGTATTATTTTTCAGCGAGCGTGTATGGTTGTCAAGGTTGGCTTACTTGTGTGATGTATTCGGTTTTCTAAATGATCTAAACTTGTCACTTCAGGGAAGGATGATAACAGTGTTAAAGTTAGCAGATAAGATTGCAGCTTTCAAATCTAAGACAGAGATACGGCGTGTAAATGAAGGTATTCTAGATATGTTTCCAATACTGTTTGAATATTTGTGCGGAAAAGAAACGATGAATATTCACCATCAATTAATTTCTAATCATTTATCTTTGTTTATTGAAGAATTTGAGAAATATTTTTCGGCTTCTAAAGATCCAAGAATCGGCAACGAATGGATACGTGATCCATTTCGCAATTAATCATCTGGTAAAGATATGTCCTTGCAAATACAAAAGAAGTTATAGGATGTCGTGAACGACGGCAACTTCAAAAGTGAATTTTCTTTTTCGACTCTAACAAGTTTTTGGATTAAAGTTATGAGCGAACATCGTGAAATAAGAACCCTTGACTTAAATCTTTATTGCTATTTCTCACATCTTACCTATGTGAATCTGGATCTTCGGTGGTTTCTGCAACTAAAACAAAATCCCGAAATAGGTTGGATATTAGCAAAACACTTAGAGTGTCTCTATCTTCTATTAACCCTATGTGAAATCTCCTTGTTGAAGATACACAAGCACAAGGTTCTCATTGATTTAAATTGTATTTTGGGATATAATAAATACATCTTTATAAGTTTTTTAAACAATTTTTAATATTTTGTAGATAAGTTTGCGATTGTTGGAAAGGTGTGGTTTCAAATTTGATATTAAAAGAATTGTATATAGTTTTCCAATCCGCTTATTTTTTAACTTTGACAGGTCCGTGATGTCAAAAAGGTTGGGGACCACTGCTTTAAAGTATTCTCTTACATCATCCTTTTAGAAATTCGATGGATAGCAAATAATACATTTTGTGTTAAATTCTAGTATATTTATTTAAATTTATATGTATTGTAGGATATTAACTATTCAAATCAATGTAAAATATTTCTTTATAGATTTCTTAATATTTATATATTTTGTTACAGTTTGCAACAGCCTTAAGCAGGGCAGCCCCTATCAGATGCTGCTGGATGATCCGTTAGAAGTATAGTCTGAGTCAACAAAACTAAGTGTCAACACCGAAAAAGCAACGTTAAAAATTATGACTTCACAAAAGTTATATGTGTACACAACCATATTAGAAAAATACTTAAGTACTAAAGATTTAAATTTTTAATATGTGGGTCAAAAAGGCCAACCATTAGAGACTATATTAAAACAACACAAATACACACTCAAAAAGGGACTAAGTAGCGCTATTGTAGACCACAGTTTATATTTAAATCACAATATTGATTAGAACATTTTTCTGTCAACTGTTCTAGTTTTTTTAAACTTTAATTAAAATAAAGTTGTTAAAAGTTATCAACTGTTCAAATCAATGTAAAATATTTCTTTATAGATTTCTAAATTGTTTTCTCTAATAATAGCTACATAATTAATTCTAAATATGTTGATAAAATACTAAAATATTATTTTGTTGGTTCATTTATAGAATATCTTTTTTCTTTTTAATTTCGATATTTTCCAATCTCTTTAGCAAGATTTTGCATTCTGTTTCAATGTAAATACTTGATATACTTTTTAGCTAAATATCTTTCCCTATCAATACGATTTAAATAGGGAGCCATAAAAACGAGCTTGTAATATTAATCCAGTTTCTATTGTAGCTACAATCTAGTTTATTTTGTAAGCAATAACCCCTAACTGAATTCACGTGCAGTCAAAGTTAACTCCATATTAGACAAGTTACGGCTTATACAACGCAAAAATTGATGTAAACATGACTCGTTAAAGCTTCACGGCAGTTAACTTGTAATATGCACTCGTACAGTGTAAAAAAACATGTGCTTTTTAATAATAAGGATTTTCTTAATAAAAAAGAGATAACATGTTACACATAAAGGGATAAATAAGTAAATTAGTTATAAAAAGTTAAGTCAACAGTGAGACTGCATATTCTTCATAATCACTTCTTCTCATTGCGTAGGCCTCAAATCCATGGGGATCTGAGACCCCCAACCAATCCAACACGCCGCTTTCCGATTGAACCACCCGGGGTCTTTCACTCCCTGAAGAATCCAATCGGCGCGGACGATGCTGGGTAAGCGCGAGACAAGGAGCTTCAGAAACCTTAGTCTTTGCTCTGGGGGACGTCCTCTAGAGAAGAAGACTAATCCCGAGATAGCCCAGGTACCCCAAAGGCGCACCTGGGTTTTCCCATTCAACGACAGATTCTGGGCCCGTTTCAGAGCCCAACTAGCTCTCTTCAGGATACGTTTGTGTCTATCTAGGTCAGCTTTAGCCGACCAGTTCACCGAAACGGTGAACCCCAGGTATTTTACTCGACTTGAGAAGGTAGGGAGTGGTTCAGAGGCAAATATGGAGGAGAGCGCAGAGAGTGCTAGTCTCTTAAGTTTTTGCTTTGTCGCAGGGGAGCCATGAAAGACAACCACCTGCGATTTAGCGGAGTTTAGAATAAGGTTGAACTTGGGTAACTGGTCTTTTAATCTTAAAAAGAAACGGCTGATGTCTGAGACTACGTCTTTACACCTGCGTCCAGAGAACAGGGCTGTGGTGTCATCAGCGTACACCACTAGACGTTGCTGTCGTTTAAATATTTTGAATAGATTGATGGAGGCAGCAAGATATAAGATAGGAGAGAGAGGGGAACCTTGAGGCACACCCGTAATAGGGTAGAACTGACGCGCATCAGGGTTATCATCATAGTAAAATCGCTTGGTATACCGCAGTATCTCCACCCTGTTAACAATTCTTGCTGACAACCCGAGGGACCTGAGAGAAGAGATAACAAAAGGTATTAATATACGGTCAAATGCAGCGGAAAAATCAAGGAAAACAGCCACAACGAGTTGATGGCTATTCTCCCGACGGAACCGTTGCACCTCACCCACTGCTGAATGGACCGAGCGACTTTTGACGAACCCATGGAAACCGGGTGGGATTAAATTTCGCTTACTTAGATGATCGCGGATTCTACGCGCAAGCGCGCTTTTTCGTAGATCGAAACGAGGGAATTTTGAATCGAAATTGGCCGCAGGTCTTTAGGACATGAGACCGGATGCTTTTTTGGAATAAAAATTCTTTTGCTAATGTTGATGCCGGATACATCGGATGGGGTGGCTAATAGCATTGTTACGGCCACCTCCCTTCTTTGATCAGCTGTCAAAAGCTGACATACACGAGAAGAGAGTGGAGCGACGGAATTGGAGGTTCTCTGTAGAGGCCCCCAGGCGTTGAGAATATCTGGCACAGATAAGTCTCTACTCCTGAAGTCTCCCCAGAGCGGGATTGGTTGCGGTGATTGAGTGGCTCCATAATTATGTAGGGCTAGTGACTCCTCCAAAACTTTGTCAAGGCCTATACTACCGATCCACCCCACAGCCTTATCCCTCCAGCAAACAAACTTCTCCCTCTTGAATATCTTCCAGAAGGAAGACTGAGAAGGGTTAAGACGAGCGATACTCGCCCTATCCCTACTCAGCTGGAACCAGTATCTGGTGCGCCAGTACTCGTTCGAGATAGTCTGTTTGGCAGAAGAAGAGAGAGAAGGGAGGTTAAGTAGTCTAGCTAGGACCTTGAGTTTTGTCGGAGTGGGACAAAATACTCGACCTTTATAGGTTGTCGAGAGAAACGCGGTAGCTTGCGAAGAGAGATAGGAGTTAAATTCGGTTAAACTCTCATTACCAATTCGGGGAAAGCGTTGGATGGCTGCATGGAAGAAAGCCACTCTGATCGGATCAAAGTGGAATCTTCTTCGAAGCAGCGTATCCTCCTCTATCCGCTAACGAATTAAATCATGAGAGGTGGACAGATGTTGACGCGATTGCTCGGTACAGAGGGGTTTAAACAACCACCTCCTAAGTAGCAATAGTAAGTCGAGGAGTGAATTCGTTGATGTGCAATGAAAGGTTGGGGAGGGTGGTTTATGAATAAGATAACCGTTCCTGGCTCTGCGGAGGGCTGCATTAATCCAACGACCAGTTCTGTCGTTGAAGTCACCTAGTATCATGTCATAGCCGCCGTCAATAATCCCATCCAGAAGGTCACGGTTCTTGTGAATCTCCCCTGGACGAATGTAAACGTTGGCAAGACTGATGCGTTTACCGTTCTTAACGAGTGAGACTACTAGACAAGACAGGGCTGGACAAGAGTAATTTAGCAAGAGGGAAGATCTTAAAGAGCACTTAACTAAGGTCAAGAGTCCTTGAGAAGAAGAGGAATGAGGCGGGGTTATGTACGGAGTATAGTGTGAATAAATGTGCTTAGGGATAAATCGAGTAATGTTCTGGGGCAGACGGATAGACCGCGTCTCCTGAAGGACTATGACATCTGCGTCTCTACCAGATAAAAGTCTAAGGGCAGAAGCACCTCCCGAATTCCACTGAAGAATATTCAGTGAAAAAGGCTCAGGCTTACTCACCATTGTGTTAAATTAGTTGGAAGGGGGATGCCAACCTAGACAGAGCTAGGTGCAAGAGGGTTACCCCCTTGCCACTAGCACCATCTAGGGTCGGACTCCCCAAGGCAGTATCATCATTTCCTGAGGAGGCCATAGACTTCAACAATTTTCCGATCTTGAGAGGAGGAACGGGCTGAGCAGACCCGCCACGCTTCTTAGTGCTGGGGGTATGCAACAAATCGGCTGGAACTGGTGCCACCGTGGGCGTGCCTACGAGAGAGGAGATGACGGGCAAAAAAGAGCTTGTAGTTCACTAATAATCATCTTCTTTTGGTTAGCCAGAAGGTGTATAATGTCATTATTTGACATCCGATTTGGAGCGGCAGCAGCAGCGTACGATTTCGTAATCGGCTTAGAAAATCTCTGACTGTAGGCTTTAAACAGGGTGCATTTTTTCGACCAAGCGGGGTGCACTCCCCCACAGTTTACACAATAGGGTGTGGTAAGGCATTTGTCGTTGTTAGCCGGGTGCGGGCAGTCACCCTTGCCACAAACACCACAAACAGAGGAATTAGAACAGGTGGAGGACCAGTGCCCCCAGCCGTGACATTTTTGGCAATGAGGGTAGGTGAGGGTGTTCTCACTAATCAGCAAGAATTTCAAATTGAATCCCAAAAAGGGATTAACTGTTGAAGCGGCAAGAATGTGCCCGTTGTCTAGATCCGTCTCAGCAAAGGCAACTGGGAGCGGGTCACCGCCTTTACCCAGTACCTGTCTGATTGAAGAAAGTTTGAACAGTTTTTTTAATTGATCAATATCATCGTCAGAATTGAACGAAGGAAAATTAGAAATTTTTAAAGTACATCTTAGCGGCAGAATAGTTATAGTACCAATAGTAGATAGATTAGTGGAAAAGAATTTTGTGTAATCCTCGAGTATGTCACCATTCGCAAAGGAGACCCTGAGTGTATTCTCGAGGGTTTTAAGAGAGTTGAATAAAACTCTATTCCTAGTAATCATGGCGAAATCTCGAAGGAACGTGCCAAATAAGGCGTGTTTTTGAATAGGTTTTGTTGCTCTTATTACACATAAATGTGCTAGTTTAGGAACAGGAGGGAGGTAATCCTCCACATCATGTTTAGTGAAACAAAAATCACTAACCTTGCCATTTCCAGAATCTTTTTCAGAAGGAATACTTCTGAAATTAATGCTCTGATTAAACATGTTTTGTACGGAAAGTCCGAAAAATAAAATTGCAAGCTATATAGGCAATCAAGGCTTAATTAGTTATTTTCCGTGAAACTAGCGAATTTGTCTATAATGAGTAAAATCACAATTTTGTATGCAGACTCGTTGAATGTTCAATGGCCAATCAAAATTAAAAGCTTTAGATCATATTAAGCAGGCATGAAAATATTCGGAGTCTCAATAAGTCGTTTATTTGTGTGCTTTTTGGAGAACACGCATTTGCAATCGAAAATCGAAGATGGGTAACATTATAACACAAGCGCCGTTCCTTTACTTTAATGCGTCCGTTTCAATCTTAATAACAACGTTTCTGGCTATTTTCTTAATATTGACAATATTTCGTAAGTATCATATACTTTCTTAAAATCTTTTATAAAGCAAACATTGCTTTAAATTGACGCTTTTGCATGTACAAATTTTAATTAAAAATGATAGTATAAAAACGTGTAAAATGTTTATAGTAAGGTATATAGTCCGTGAGGTATATTATCTCACGAACATACATTATATTCTGGATTATGGAAACAAGAAACAAATCAGCTAACTGAGTCTACATATTTAATATAATTATAAAATTAAAAAAATAAATTAATAAAAAACAATAATAATGTTAAATCAAAATTTAATAATTAAATAATTAATAATTATAAATAATAAATAATTGTTACAGTCCTTTTCAGTTTTATAGGCAGCTTTTTTCAGTTTTATAGGCAACTTTTTTCAGTTTTATAGGCGACTTTTTTCAGTTTTATAGACAACTTTTTTCAGTTTTATAGGCAACTTTTTTCAGTTTTATGGGCAACTTTTTTCAGTTTTATAGACGACTTTTTTCAGTTTTATAGGCAACTCTTTTTCAGTTTTATAGGCAACATTTTTAGATTTTTTAAATAAAATATAATTAATTTAGATGTATAGCAAAGAATTTTATTATTTAAATAAAATCGACTAGTGCGATTGCCTTTACAACCCAATCTCGCATATGGGTGAAATATCCTTCTAGTCTGAATTCTTCATATCTGAATACTCCATGAATAGTTTCAATCAATTCATCTCTATTGGAGGATGAATTTATGCTTTTCACCTTTGATTTGAAACATGAGAAGAACTCCTTTATAGGGTTCAAGTGAGGGGAGTAGGGTGGTAGAAACTTAAGAATGTAATTCCTCTGAGCCAAGCTTTCCTTTACCTCGGCAGTCCTATGGATAGAGGCGTTGTCCATGACCATAACTTTCCTTTCATGTGATGCCAAAGTTGGTAGTTCCGTCTCTATAAATTCTTTCAGATCGGATGATTTCCAGCTTCCTGTTTTCACCTTATAAGCACAAACACTTTGTTTTGTGATGGCACATAGAACTGAAATATTGGTCCCTTTTGAATTGGGCACGTTTATGTAGCACTTCGTATTTCTGGGAGAGTAGCCAAAACTTTGGTAAATTTGGAGATTTATACCCGTTTCGTCCAAAAATATCAGGTTATCATCACTAATACTTGACATTTCAATGCCGTACTCTGCTCTTTTCTGCTTGTTTTCTGTTTGAACTGAAAATTTCAGTTTTTAATTTTGTAGCTGGAAATTGACAAATTACTAGCAAATAACAAAATTTTGTTTGTAATAACAAAATGTTTGAAATCAACCTCATCCCATGTTTATTAGATGAACAAACTGTACGTTTTATTTTACTGATGATGCTATCAGCAGCTAGCGAAATATAAAATAAATTAGTGTTTTATTGATCCTGCACCAGAATTCTAAAAATATATTTTTGTAATATGAACCGATTGTTCAATATGCACTCTTAAATATATATTCTTAAGTATAAAAAAATAAAAAGTCGTTCTTTCACATGTCGAAAAATGTATGTTCGTGTTATGATTTTAGATTTATAAAACCCAAATAAGCAATTATCATATCGTTTTCAGATAAAGCATGCCAAAATCATGTCTGTTACCTGTTTTAAATTACTATTTTACTATTTTGCTTGCATTTCACACCATTTCGATTTAATATTGTATTTGTATCCGTTTTGCAAATATTGAAATGTGTACTGTATATCAAATAATATATCAATTAATGATATTTGTGTATTTCAAATACCATTGATTCTAAAATTCGACTATTAAGCAAATCCGTACGGTACACGTTTCATTTTTTACCAATCGGAAACGAATGGCACAAAAACGGATCTTACAAGAGTTTACCTCATAACGAGTTCAATATAAAACAAATGTCATATAAACGGATTAAAAACAAAAAATGTTACAAGAATTCACCATAATAATAAATGAGTTAAATAAAGCAAACAACGAATGCAGACAGAATGTCTTTACCATTTGTTGTAGATGCAGATGGAAAGAACGTACGCTTCTCTTTTGTTATAAAATAGAACGATAGGTAATTATCGTTATTCAAAATAGCATTATTCCAGTAGAAATATACAAAGTTAAAGAAAAATATTATGGACTTGCTGGAAGCTAAATGTAATTTTAATTTCATATTCAAAATACTTATTTTGTTTTTGTGGTAACTACAAAATTGCTTTTATTAAATTATCTACATTGGATTTGATAGCAACTTTTAAATGTCAATATACTGAAATGTTAAAGTAAATGTAGGAATTGATATTTATTATAAATTAATTGATATAAATATAAAATAATAAATATTTAATTTATATTTATACGAAATATTCAACTTGTTTTTCCAATAATGTTAAAAATGTATGATCAGAAAGCACTCTTAGCAAACAGAATGCTATTCCTAGAGTTGCAATTAGAAAAATTATTGAAAGATATAAAAGTCCAGAGAAAACAGAAATTAATTTTTGGGAATTTTGTATATATATTCTAAATATATTTGTATTTTAAATTAAAATCGTATATTTTTATGTTTTATATTTTATATTTTTATGTTATATATTTTTAATCGTATATTTTAATAAATATATTTTAATCGTATATTTTAGTAAATGTAGGAATTGATATTTATTATAAATTAATTGATATAAATATAAAATAATAAATATTAAATTAATAATAAAATATTGGAGCTGGATAAAGGAAAAGGAAATTATTTTTGATATTTTGTTTACTTTTTATACTTTTTATACTCTTCAAATGTTAGCGAAATATTAAAGAATTTTCTCAAGAACAATCAAATATCTTTCTCAAGATTATGATATAACCTTTTTTATTATAAATTAATTGATATAAATATAAAATAATAAATATTTAATTTATATTTATACGAAATATTCAACTTGTTTTTCCAATAATATTAAAAATGTATGATCAGAAAGCACTCTTAGCAAACAGAATGCTATTCCTAGAGTTGCAATTAGAAAAATTATAAAAAGATATAAAAGTCCAGAGAAAACAGAAATTAATTTTTGGGAATTTTGTATTGGTAAAAATTCCCACTCATATTTGTTGAAGAATTGCAAAGTAGGGATTTTGTATATAAATACAAAATATATATTCTAAATTAATATTCTAAATTCATTAAAATCGTATCTTTTATAAAAGATATAAAAATCCTGATAGAACATATATCTATACTGCATTATAATTCCGTTTTTTATTGTAAAATCTGAATTATTGTGTAAATATTAAACATCAAATTATTATGTATATCGCATATTCTAGTAGCGATATGTATCGCATATTCTAATATGCGATATTCTGGAATATCGCATATTCTAGTAGCCTTTGGCAACTGAAAAATGCTCAGTTCGCCGAATCATAAAATTCTTGCTGCACCTACGAGAATGCTATGTAGAAAACTAATCCTTCAGTAAAACAATTCTTTTAACATTTCTATGCAGAAAATGTGACGAAGGTTAACAAATGCGTCCGGTAGTTATGAATGTAAAAAAAGAATGTAACAAAAGCAGAATATAATCATTCATTATTGTATTATTATTTATTATTTTATTATACTTATTTTTCTTTTTTAAAACGACCTTTTGCGATACGACTATTTTTCTGCTAAGCATGTTCAATGGGTTTTTTCTTTTTCTTATAATAGAAAAGTAAATATCAACAAAATATTATTAAAATATTAAATTTACAATATATAAATCAACTGAAAATATTATTAAAAAATAAATTTAAACTATTAAGCGAAAACAATTTATGGATGGATGATAAACAGATATGCTTATCTGAAATGTCTGTTATTTATTAGTCAATTCATAAAAATTGATTTTTAATTTAAATTTTAATTTTATATAAATATAAATTGTATAAAATCTTATATAATCGTGTATTATTTTTAATTATTTATATATTTGTGTTTAATTTATTTATAGTATAAAAATGAATGACATCTAATTTTATAACATCGTAGATTATTACATCGTATATTATTACATCGTATATTTTTTATTTGTCAATTCATAAAAATTGATTTTTTTTTTCGAAATTTTAATAATAAATTCTATCGTTATATAAATATAAATTGTATAAAATTCTTCATAATTATAAATGTTTTTTATTATTTTTAATTTTGATATGGTATAAAATAAGTGACTTAGTTAGCTGATTTGATAAATTATTTTTTCTGTTGCCATATTCTTAAGTTATCTCTTTGTCGTCAGAGGATAATGCGTGATAATGCTAAGTTAAGTTGACCAAGTCTGAATGGATCATCTACTCATATAATGTTGAACGATTGTCCTATGAATTTGTTTGTGCATAAGACGGAATGATAATAAATTGTTTCATACACAACTGGAGATTTATTTCGATAAAGGTTAGCGGAATTCTTGATATATCAACATGCTATGCTTTGCAAAGACTGGGGTTTGCAGTTGCAAACCCCAGTCTTTGCGAGAGAACGAGGAGTATTCGTTGCCTTAAATCACCGTCTAGCTTTTCTCCCAACTTCAATCCAGTTGTGGGAAATATATTGTCCTTGATATTTCTTTCAAACTTAGACGTCACCTCTCGCATTATTGATATTTCTTATATATCATAAAGATGTTAATAGACGACGATTAATAACATATATTAAGTAATATCAAGGACAATATATTCCCCACAACTGGATTGAAGTTGGGAGAAAAGCTAGACGGAAATTTAAGGCAACGAAACTCCTTGTTCCCTTGCAAAAACTGGGGTTTGCAACTGCAAATATTCACCGGTCTGCATTAAGCGTTAGAGAACCAAGCGCGTTGTGCTACAAGATACACACCAGTTAAATACCAGAAAATACAATGTAGCACGACGATGCACTGCTGCTATGCATCAATAGATTTACTCAAATGGAAATACTATTGATCGTGGAATCATTTGATATCTAATTTATTAACAAATTAAGTTCATATTAATTAATTTCATAACAAATTTCCAGTGCTTAATTCAGACAGGTGAATATTTGCAGTTGCAAACCCCAGTTTTGCAAGAGAACGAGGAGTTTACGTTGCCTTAAATCACCGTCTAGCTTTTCTCCCAACTTCAATCCAGTTGTAGGGAATATATTGTCCTTGATATTTCTTAATATATGTTATTAATCGTCGTCTATAAACATCTTTATGATATATAAGAAATATCAATAATGCGAGGGGTGACGTCTAAGTTTGTTACCTCAAATCCTTAATAGTATCGGCATAGCGATGCATGAATCTGAGCAAATCTATTTAGCTTTGTACAGGACGTATTTTCGTGGTTGCCTACGGTGAAAACCAGGGAATTATAGTAAGTGTGTCTTACAGATATTAGGCTTACGGCGAAAACCATGGAATTATATTATGTGTGTCTTACAGATATTAAGCTTACGGTGAAAACCATGGAATTATATTTAGGGTGTCTTACAGATATTACGTGTCTTTCAGATAAAGAGTTGTTGTCGTTTTGAATATTCATGCTTTCTTTATGATCTTACGTACGATCTAATTTATCAGTAACGGCTGGTTGTTTTCTTCCATTAAACCCTTTAATATTTATTTTTTATCATTCAATAATTTTTATTATAAACAAAAATTCTAAACAATATTTACAAGACCTAGTATCTTTCTATTTCATGTATTTGAACAAAAATCTATGTAATTTAATTTTTTTTAATATGATCTATATTATCTGATTTTCTATTAATATTTCAATTGTAAAAAAAGATTTATTTTAACGTGGCAAATGCGTGCCAGCGCACGCTTACATGACCACAACAAAACTGTGAATCAGGTGTCGAGAAGGTGTGAACGGAGGTGTTTGAATGTGATAAAGGAGGGAGCGCGGCGGACGTCGAGAGGGAGTTGATTCCAGGCGAGTGAGGCGGCGACGAGGAAGGATCGGAGACCGTAGTTGTTGGAGTAATTAGGAACGTAGAGTAAGAGGGTATGACAGGAACGAAGCGATAGCGAGGTGGGGCGAGTATCGTCTAAGAAAGGAAGGTTGATGAATGATGGTAGTTTCAATTGTAGTTTCAATGTGTTTGCCTACTCGGTTTTATTAAATTCGTTCAAGCTTTCTATGAGCCTAAAGGTTAATAGAATTCTCGGTATTACCTTTTTAACATTCATGAGTTATCATCTGATGATATCATCCAAATTTTAAGCTCTTTTCGTTATAATTATAGGATACTGTTCATTCTGTGATACTTATATATATTATATGTTATAAATTTAAGATTATTACAGAAATAATATTATATTCTTCTTCTTATTCTTCAGCCTTTGTCCCGCTTTGAGGCAGGGTCGGCTATGTGAGATTTAGCCCTACATTTCGCTCTATTTTCGGCTTGGTCTAGGTGAAGTCCAGCTGCCTTGATATCTGTGTGAAGGCCATCTAACCATCGGTGCTTGGGTCGACCTCTCGGGCGTTTGCCTATGATCTCATACTATAAGGCGGTCTTTGCAAGGGAATAATTTTCACTCCGCAACACGTGGCCATACCACCGGAGTCTGGCCCCTTGCATTTTATTTACGATAGGGGCGACGTCGTATCTTTGGAGGATGTCCATATTTCTCACGTGGTCATACCGGGTAATTCCGCTTATCCACCGCAGCATTTTCGTCTCAATGACCGCAAAGCGTCGTTCCGCTGCCTTGGTAATAGGCAAGCACTCTGTGATGTACATAGCCATAGGGCGAATGATTAAGCGGTAGATCTTTGATTTCAGGTGATCCTTGATGCGACGGTCACATAAAACACCTGTCGTCGCTCGCCATTTTGTCCACGCTTAGCTTATTCGTGCATTGACTTCATAAGTCACGTCTCCGGTTGCCGAGAGTATGGTTCCGAGGTACTTGAACCGGTCCGTACGTCTCAGGTCAAAGCCATTAATATTGATGGTGCCACTTTCATGTTGGTCTGTTGTGAGGTATTCGGTCTTGTCTAGATTAAGTCGTAGTCATATTTATATTATATAATTATTTTTTAATTATACAATTAAATAATAATAATTCTAAATCAAAATTTTATAATTAAATAATAAATAATTATAAATAATAAATTATTGTTATAAGATTTTATATAATTTATATCAAGTTAAAATAAAGAATTGAAATTTAAAATAAAAGTCAATTTATATGGATTGACTAAAAAAGTTTAAAGTTATCATTTATCGATGGATAAAAACAATCCTTTAAAGCAGTGGTCCTCAATCGCCGGTCCGCGGACCAGTGCCATTCCATAGAGAAAATATTTTTATTTTATTAAAATTATGATTTCCTTTACAGACAATGAGAAATGGTTCCAATGCAATAAAGATGTATCACAGAGAACATTGCCATCCTTGAGGAACTTTTTTGTTTGATAAAACTTAAATGATATTTAAACATAAAATTTTGATTTTAAAATTTTTAAAACATTTTTATAATCAGTATTAAGGCATTCCGATTTCAAAAATGTTTCTAGTTTGATGCTCCTCTGTTTAAATTATATATGTTTTTAAATTGAAAATTTTTTACCCCAATAAAATTAAATGAGTAAACGTCCGAACATTTTAGAAACATTTCTTAAAAAAACAAATGCTAGCTTTGATAGGGAAGAGCTAAGTGGTTCAAATAATGCAAGAAATTAGACGATAGATAATCTTATCAGACCAAGTACAAAACACCTTTATCAAACAATACAACGAATCATATTTACGATATGGTTTTACAGAGATGAAAAAAATCCAGCATTCCCTTGCCTCTATGTATAATATGTGGCGAAGACCATTTAAATGATGCAATGAAGCCTTCTAAAATGCTTCGTCACTTAAAAACAAAACATCAGTCGCTAGAAGATAAACCTTTGGCTTTTTAAAAAGAATACTGCATGAACAAAAAGGACAGAAAGAGTTTATCCGGAAAATAATATCTACAAATAAAAAGGCCCTAAAGGCTTCATTCTTGGTCGCAAATCGTATTGCAAGGTCTAAAACAGCATTTACGATCGGTGAAGAATTGATTTTGCCATGTACTAAAGATATTTGTCGTGAAATCTTTGGAGAAAAGTCTGCGATGAAAATATCAAATATACCTTTGTCTGCTAGCACTATAACTAGGTGGATTGATATAATTGCCCTGGATATTGAGAAACAATTACTGTGGAGAATATCCGAATTGCCCTGGTATGCACTCCAGGTAGACGAATCTACAAACATTGGTAACAAGACACTGCTTTTTGTTTTTGTAATACACATTTTTAAGGAAGATATACAAGAGGACTTGTTATGTGCCTTATCTCTGCCGACCCACACTACAGGGGCTCAGATATTTGATGTGATAAATGAATATGTCTCTAAACATCTTGATTGGAACTTTTATGTGAGTATAAGTACAGATGGTGTTGCTATGACTGGAAGACTATCTGGGCTAATCGCAAGAGTAAAGGAGGTTTCCCAAAAATGTGAATCTATATACTCCATCATTCATAGGTAGAAAAAATTCACAGCTTGCAAGTAGAAAAATGGGCACATAACTTAACACTGTGCTGACTGATGTCGTTAAAGTCATCAACTATATCAAAGAACGTGCTCTAAATTCATGCCTGTTTGAACAGCTTTGCGAAGCATAAATGTTTTCTTTTACACACTGAAATAAGATGGCTTACTAGAGGAAAATCTTTAACTAGAGTATTTGAATTGCGTGATGCTCTAAAAAGATTTCTAGAAGAAAAAGAATCACCTATGGTATTATTTTTCAGCGAGCGTGTATGGTTGTCAAGGTTGGCTTACTTGTGTGATGTATTCGGTTTTCTAAATGATCTAAACTTGTCACTTCAGGGAAGGATGATAACAGTGTTAAAGTTAGCAGATAAGATTGCAGCTTTCAAATCTAAGACAGAGATACGGCGTGTAAATGAAGGTATTCTAGATATGTTTCCAATACTGTTTGAATATTTGTGCGGAAAAGAAACGATGGATATTCACCATCAATTAATTTCTAATCATTTATCTTTGTTTATTGAAGAATTTGAGAAATATTTTTCGGCTTCTAAAGATCCAAGAATCGGCAACGAATGGATACGTGATCCATTTCGCAATTCATCATCTGGTAAAGATATGTCCTTGCAAATACAAAAGAAGTTATAGGATGTCGTGAACGACGGCAACTTCAAAAGTGAATTTTCTTTTTCGACTCTAACAAGTTTTTGGATTAAAGTTATGAGCGAACATCGTGAAATAAGAACCCTTGACTTAAATCTTTATTGCTATTTCTCACATCTTACCTATGTGAATCTGGATCTTCGGTGGTTTCTGCAACTAAAACAAAATCCCGAAATAGGTTGGATATTAGCAAAACACTTAGAGTGTCTCTATCTTCTATTAACCCTATGTGAAATCTCCTTGTTGAAGATACACAAGCACAAGGTTCTCATTGATTTAAATTGTATTTTGGGATATAATAAATACATCTTTATAAGTTTTTTAAACAATTTTTAATATTTTGTAGATAAGTTTGCGATTGTTGGAAAGGTGTGGTTTCAAATTTGATATTAAAAGAATTGTATATAGTTTTCCAATCCGCTTATTTTTTAACTTTGACAGGTCCGTGATGTCAAAAAGGTTGGGGACCACTGCTTTAAAGTATTCTCTTACATCATCCTTTTAGAAATTCGATGGATAGCAAATAATACATTTTGTGTTAAATTCTAGTATATTTATTTAAATTTATATGTATTGTAGGATATTAACTATTCAAATCAATGTAAAATATTTCTTTATAGATTTCTTAATATTTATATATTTTGTTACAGTTTGCAACAGCCTTAAGCAGGGCAGCCCCTATCAGATGCTGCTGGATGATCCGTTAGAAGTATAGTCTGAGTCAACAAAACTAAGTGTCAACACCGAAAAAGCAACGTTAAAAATTATGACTTCACAAAAGTTATATATGTGTACACAACCATATTAGAAAAATACTTAAGTACTAAAGATTTAAATTTTTAATATGTGGGTCAAAAAGGCCAACCATTAGAGACTATATTAAAACAACACAAATACACACTCAAAAAGGGACTAAGTAGCGCTATTGTAGACCACAGTTTATATTTAAATCACAATATTGATTAGAACATTTTTCTGTCAACTGTTCTAGTTTTTTTAAACTTTAATTAAAATAAAGTTGTTAAAAGTTATCAACTGTTCAAATCAATGTAAAATATTTCTTTATAGATTTCTAAATTGTTTTCTCTAATAATAGCTACATAATTAATTCTAAATATGTTGATAAAATACTAAAATATTATTTTGTTGGTTCATTTATAGAATATCTTTTTTTCTTTTTAATTTCGATATTTTCCAATCTCTTTAGCAAGATTTTGCATTCTGTTTCAATGTAAATACTTGATATACTTTTTAGCTAAATATCTTTCCCTATCAATACGATTTAAATAGGGAGCCATAAAAACGAGCTTGTAATATTAATCCAGTTTCTATTGTAGCTACAATCTAGTTTATTTTGTAAGCAATAACCCCTAACTGAATTCACGTGCAGTCAAAGTTAACTCCATATTAGACAAGTTACGGCTTATACAACGCAAAAATTGATGTAAACATGACTCGTTAAAGCTTCACGGCAGTTAACTTGTAATATGCACTCGTACAGTGTAAAAAAACATGTGCTTTTTAATAATAAGGATTTTCTTAATAAAAAAGAGATAACATGTTACACATAAAGGGATAAATAAGTAAATTAGTTATAAAAAGTTAAGTCAACAGTGAGACTGCATATTCTTCATAATCACTTCTTCTCATTGCGTAGGCCTCAAATCCATGGGGATCTGAGACCCCCAACCAATCCAACACGCCGCTTTCCGATTGAACCACCCGGGGTCTTTCACTCCCTGAAGAATCCAATCGGCGCGGACGATGCTGGGTAAGCGCGAGACAAGGAGCTTCAGAAACCTTAGTCTTTGCTCTGGGGGACGTCCTCTAGAGAAGAAGACTAATCCCGAGATAGCCCAGGTACCCCAAAGGCGCACCTGGGTTTTCCCATTCAACGACAGATTCTGGGCCCGTTTCAGAGCCCAACTAGCTCTCTTCAGGATACGTTTGTGTCTATCTAGGTCAGCTTTAGCCGACCAGTTCACCGAAACGGTGAACCCCAGGTATTTTACTCGACTTGAGAAGGTAGGGAGTGGTTCAGAGGCAAATATGGAGGAGAGCGCAGAGAGTGCTAGTCTCTTAAGTTTTTGCTTTGTCGCAGGGGAGCCATGAAAGACAACCACCTGCGATTTAGCGGAGTTTAGAATAAGGTTGAACTTGGGTAACTGGTCTTTTAATCTTAAAAAGAAACGGCTGATGTCTGAGACTACGTCTTTACACCTGCGTCCAGAGAACAGGGCTGTGGTGTCATCAGCGTACACCACTAGACGTTGCTGTCGTTTAAATATTTTGAATAGATTGATGGAGGCAGCAAGATATAAGATAGGAGAGAGAGGGGAACCTTGAGGCACACCCGTAATAGGGTAGAACTGACGCGCATCAGGGTTATCATCATAGTAAAATCGCTTGGTATACCGCAGTATCTCCACCCTGTTAACAATTCTTGCTGGCAACCCGAGGGACCTGAGAGAAGAGATAACAAAAGGTATTGATATACGGTCAAATGCAGCGGAAAAATCAAGGAAAACAGCCACAACGAGTTGATGGCTATTCTCCCGACGGAACCGTTGCACCTCACCCACTGCTGAATGGACCGAGCGACTTTTGACGAACCCATGGAAACCGGGTGGGATTAAATTTCGCTTACTTAGATGATCGCGGATTCTACGCGCAAGCGCTTTTTCGTAGATCGAAACGAGGGAATTTTGAATCGAAATTGGCCGCAGGTCTTTAGGACATGAGACCGGATGCTTTTTTGGAATAAAAATTCTTTTGCTAATGTTGATGCCGGCCACATCGGATGGGGTGGCTAATAGCATTGTTACGGCCACCTCCCTTCTTTGATCAGCTGTCAAAAGCTGACATACACGAGAAGAGAGTGGAGCGACGGAATTGGAGGTGCCCTGTAGAGGCCCCCAGGCGTTGAGAATATCTGGCACAGATAAGTCTCTACTCCTGAAGTCTCCCCAGAGCGGGATTGGTTGCGGTGATTGAGTGGCTCCATAATTATGTAGGGCTAGTGACTCCTCCAAAACTTTGTCAAGGCCTATACTACCGATCCACCCCACAGCCTTATCCCTCCAGCAAACAAACTTCTCCCTCTTGAATATCTTCCAGAAGGAAGACTGAGAAGGGTTAAGACGAGCGATACTCGCCCTATCCCTACTCAGCTGGAACCAGTATCTGGTGCGCCAGTACTCGTTCGAGATAGTCTGTTTGGCAGAAGAAGAGAGAGAAGGGAGGTTAAGTAGTCTAGCTAGGACCTTGAGTTTTGTCGGAGTGGGACAAAATACTCGACCTTTATAGGTTGTCGAGAGAAACGCGGTAGCTTGCGAAGAGAGATAGGAGTTAAATTCGGTTAAACTCTCATTACCAATTCGGAGAAAGCGTTGGATGGCTGCATGGAAGAAAGCCACTCTGATCGGATCAAAGTGGAATCTTCTTCGAAGCAGCGTATCCTCCTCTATCCGCTAACGAATTAAATCATGAGAGGTGGACAGATGTTGACGCGATTGCTCGGTACAGAGGGGTTTAAACAACCACCTCTTATGTAGCAATAGTAAGTCGAGGAGTGAATTCGTTGATGTGCAATGAAAGGTTGGGGAGGGTGGTTTATGAATAAGATAACCGTTCCTGGCTCTGCGGAGGGCTGCATTAATCCAACGACCAGTTCTGTCGTTGAAGTCACCTAGTATCATGTCATAGCCGCCGTCAATAATCCCATCCAGAAGGTCACGGTTCTTGTGAATCTCCCCTGGACGAATGTAAACGTTGGCAAGACTGATGCGTTTACCGTTCTTAACGAGTGAGACTACTAGACAAGACAGGGCTGGACAAGAGTAATTTAGCAAGAGGGAAGATCTTAAAGAGCACTTAACTAAGGTCAAGAGTCCTTGAGAAGAAGAGGAATGAGGCGGGGTTATGTACGGAGTATAGTGTGAATAAATGTGCTTAGGGATAAATCGAGTAATGTTCTGGGGCAGACGGATAGACCGCGTCTCCTGAAGGACTATGACATCTGCGTCTCTACCAGATAAAAGTCTAAGGGCAGAAGCACCTCCCGAATTCCACTGAAGAATATTCAGTGAAAAAGGCTCAGGCTTACTCACCATTGTGTTAAATTAGTTGGAAGGGGGATGCCAACCTAGACAGAGCTAGGTGCAAGAGGGTTACCCCCTTGCCACTAGCACCATCTAGGGTCGGACTCCCCAAGGCAGTATCATCATTTCCTGAGGAGGCCATAGACTTCAACAATTTTCCGATCTTGAGAGGAGGAACGGGCTGAGCAGACCCGCCACGCTTCTTAGTGCTGGGGGTATGCAACAAATCGGCTGGAACTGGTGCCACCGTGGGCGTGCCTACGAGAGAGGAGATGACGGGCAAAAAAGAGCTTGTAGTTCACTAATAATCATCTTCTTTTGGTTAGCCAGAAGGTGTATAATGTCATTATTTGACATCCGATTTGGAGCGGCAGCAGCAGCGTACGATTTCGTAATCGGCTTAGAAAATCTCTGACTGTAGGCTTTAAACAGGGTGCATTTTTTCGACCAAGCGGGGTGCACTCCCCCACAGTTTACACAATAGGGTGTGGTAAGGCATTTGTCGTTGTTAGCCGGGTGCGGGCAGTCACCCTTGCCACAAACACCACAAACAGAGGAATTAGAACAGGTGGAGGACCAGTGCCCCCAGCCGTGACATTTTTGGCAATGAGGGTAGGTGAGGGTGTTCTCACTAATCAGCAAGAATTTCAAATTGAATCCCAAAAAGGGATTAACTGTTGAAGCGGCAAGAATGTGCCCGTTGTCTAGATCCGTCTCAGCAAAGGCAACTGGGAGCGGGTCACCGCCTTTACCCAGTACCTGTCTGATTGAAGAAAGTTTGAACAGTTTTTTTAATTGATCAATATCATCGTCAGAATTGAACGAAGGAAAATTAGAAATTTTTAAAGTACATCTTAGCGGCAGAATAGTTATAGTACCAATAGTAGATAGATTAGTGGAAAAGAATTTTGTGTAATCCTCGAGTATGTCACCATTCGCAAAGGAGACCCTGAGTGTATTCTCGAGGGTTTTAAGAGAGTTGAATAAAACTCTATTCCTAGTAATCATGGCGAAATCTCGAAGGAACGTGCCAAATAAGGCGTGTTTTTGAATAGGTTTTGTTGCTCTTATTACACATAAATGTGCTAGTTTAGGAACAGGAGGGAGGTAATCCTCCACATCATGTTTAGTGAAACAAAAATCACTAACCTTGCCATTTCCAGAATCTTTTTCAGAAGGAATACTTCTGAAATTAATGCTCTGATTAAACATGTTTTGTACGGAAAGTCCGAAAAATAAAATTGCAAGCTATATAGGCAATCAAGGCTTAATTAGTTATTTTCCGTGAAACTAGCGAATTTGTCTATAATGAGTAAAATCACAATTTTGTATGCAGACTCGTTGAATGTTCAATGGCCAATCAAAATTAAAAGCTTTAGATCATATTAAGCAGGCATGAAAATATTCGGAGTCTCAATAAGTCGTTTATTTGTGTGCTTTTTGGAGAACACGCATTTGCAATCGAAAATCGAAGATGGGTAACATTATAACACAAGCGCCGTTCCTTTACTTTAATGCGTCCGTTTCAATCTTAATAACAACGTTTCTGGCTATTTTCTTAATATTGACAATATTTCGTAAGTATCATATACTTTCTTAAAATCTTTTATAAAGCAAACATTGCTTTAAATTGACGCTTTTGCATGTACAAATTTTAATTAAAAATGATAGTATAAAAACGTGTAAAATGTTTATAGTAAGGTATATAGTCCGTGAGGTATATTATCTCACGAACATACATTATATTCTGGATTATGGAAACAAGAAACAAATCAGCTAACTGAGTCTACATATTTAATATAATTATAAAATTAAAAAAATAAATTAATAAAAAACAATAATAATGTTAAATCAAAATTTAATAATTAAATAATTAATAATTATAAATAATAAATAATTGTTACAGTCCTTTTCAGTTTTATAGGCAACTTTTTTCAGTTTTATAGGCAACTTTTTTCAGTTTTATAGGCGACTTTTTTCAGTTTTATAGACAACTTTTTTCAGTTTTATAGGCAACTTTTTTCAGTTTTATGGGCAACTTTTTTCAGTTTTATAGACGACTTTTTTCAGTTTTATAGGCAACTCTTTTTCAGTTTTATAGGCAACATTTTTAGATTTTTTAAATAAAATATAATTAATTTAGATGTATAGCAAAGAATTTTATTATTTAAATAAAATCGACTAGTGCGATTGCCTTTACAACCCAATCTCGCATATGGGTGAAATATCCTTCTAGTCTGAATTCTTCATATCTGAATACTCCATGAATAGTTTCAATCAATTCATCTCTATTGGAGGATGAATTTATGCTTTTCACCTTTGATTTGAAACATGAGAAGAACTCCTTTATAGGGTTCAAGTGAGGGGAGTAGGGTGGTAGAAACTTAAGAATGTAATTCCTCTGAGCCAAGCTTTCCTTTACCTCGGCAGTCCTATGGATAGAGGCGTTGTCCATGACCATAACTTTCCTTTCATGTGATGCCAAAGTTGGTAGTTCCGTCTCTATAAATTCTTTCAGATCGGATGATTTCCAGCTTCCTGTTTTCACCTTATAAGCACAAACACTTTGTTTTGTGATGGCACATAGAACTGAAATATTGGTCCCTTTTGAATTGGGCACGTTTATGTAGCACTTCGTATTTCTGGGAGAGTAGCCAAAACTTTGGTAAATTTGGAGATTTATACCCGTTTCGTCCAAAAATATCAGGTTATCATCACTAATACTTGACATTTCAATGCCGTACTCTGCTCTTTTCTGCTTGTTTTCTGTTTGAACTGAAAATTTCAGTTTTTAATTTTGTAGCTGGAAATTGACAAATTACTAGCAAATAACAAAATTTTGTTTGTAATAACAAAATGTTTGAAATCAACCTCATCCCATGTTTATTAGATGAACAAACTGTACGTTTTATTTTACTGATGATGCTATCAGCAGCTAGCGAAATATAAAATAAATTAGTGTTTTATTGATCCTGCACCAGAATTCTAAAAATATATTTTTGTAATATGAACCGATTGTTCAATATGCACTCTTAAATATATATTCTTAAGTATAAAAAAATAAAAAGTCGTTCTTTCACATGTCGAAAAATGTATGTTCGTGTTATGATTTTAGATTTATAAAACCCAAATAAGCAATTATCATATCGTTTTCAGATAAAGCATGCCAAAATCATGTCTGTTACCTGTTTTAAATTACTATTTTACTATTTTGCTTGCATTTCACACCATTTCGATTTAATATTGTATTTGTATCCGTTTTGCAAATATTGAAATGTGTACTGTATATCAAATAATATATCAATTAATGATATTTGTGTATTTCAAATACCATTGATTCTAAAATTCGACTATTAAGCAAATCCGTACGGTACACGTTTCATTTTTTACCAATCGGAAACGAATGGCACAAAAACGGATCTTACAAGAGTTTACCTCATAACGAGTTCAATATAAAACAAATGTCATATAAACGGATTAAAAACAAAAAATGTTACAAGAATTCACCATAATAATAAATGAGTTAAATAAAGCAAACAACGAATGCAGACAGAATGTCTTTACCATTTGTTGTAGATGCAGATGGAAAGAACGTACGCTTCTCTTTTGTTATAAAATAGAACGATAGGTAATTATCGTTATTCAAAATAGCATTATTCCAGTAGAAATATACAAAGTTAAAGAAAAATATTATGGACTTGCTGGAAGCTAAATGTAATTTTAATTTCATATTCAAAATACTTATTTTGTTTTTGTGGTAACTACAAAATTGCTTTTATTAAATTATCTACATTGGATTTGATAGCAACTTTTAAATGTCAATATACTGAAATGTTAAAGTAAATGTAGGAATTGATATTTATTATAAATTAATTGATATAAATATAAAATAATAAATATTTAATTTATATTTATACGAAATATTCAACTTGTTTTTCCAATAATGTTAAAAATGTATGATCAGAAAGCACTCTTAGCAAACAGAATGCTATTCCTAGAGTTGCAATTAGAAAAATTATTGAAAGATATAAAAGTCCAGAGAAAACAGAAATTAATTTTTGGGAATTTTGTATATATATTCTAAATATATTTGTATTTTAAATTAAAATCGTATATTTTTATGTTTTATATTTTATATTTTTATGTTATATATTTTTAATCGTATATTTTAATAAATATATTTTAATCGTATATTTTAGTAAATGTAGGAATTGATATTTATTATAAATTAATTGATATAAATATAAAATAATAAATATTAAATTAATAATAAAATATTGGAGCTGGATAAAGGAAAAGGAAATTATTTTTGATATTTTGTTTACTTTTTATACTTTTTATACTCTTCAAATGTTAGCGAAATATTAAAGAATTTTCTCAAGAACAATCAAATATCTTTCTCAAGATTATGATATAACCTTTTTTATTATAAATTAATTGATATAAATATAAAATAATAAATATTTAATTTATATTTATACGAAATATTCAACTTGTTTTTCCAATAATATTAAAAATGTATGATCAGAAAGCACTCTTAGCAAACAGAATGCTATTCCTAGAGTTGCAATTAGAAAAATTATAAAAAGATATAAAAGTCCAGAGAAAACAGAAATTAATTTTTGGGAATTTTGTATTGGTAAAAATTCCCACTCATATTTGTTGAAGAATTGCAAAGTAGGGATTTTGTATATAAATACAAAATATATATTCTAAATTAATATTCTAAATTCATTAAAATCGTATCTTTTATAAAAGATATAAAAATCCTGATAGAACATATATCTATACTGCATTATAATTCCGTTTTTTATTGTAAAATCTGAATTATTGTGTAAATATTAAACATCAAATTATTATGTATATCGCATATTCTAGTAGCGATATGTATCGCATATTCTAATATGCGATATTCTGGAATATCGCATATTCTAGTAGCCTTTGGCAACTGAAAAATGCTCAGTTCGCCGAATCATAAAATTCTTGCTGCACCTACGAGAATGCTATGTAGAAAACTAAGCCTTCAGTAAAACAATTCTTTTAACATTTCTATGCAGAAAATGTGACGAAGGTTAACAAATGCGTCCGGTAGTTATGAATGTAAAAAAAGAATGTAACAAAAGCAGAATATAATCATTCATTATTGTATTATTATTTATTATTTTATTATACTTATTTTTCTTTTTTAAAACGACCTTTTGCGATACGACTATTTTTCTGCTAAGCATGTTCAATGGGTTTTTTCTTTTTCTTATAATAGAAAAGTAAATATCAACAAAATATTATTAAAATATTAAATTTACAATATATAAATCAACTGAAAATATTATTAAAAAATAAATTTAAACTATTAAGCGAAAACAATTTATGGATGGATGATAAACAGATATGCTTATCTGAAATGTCTGTTATTTATTAGTCAATTCATAAAAATTGATTTTTAATTTAAATTTTAATTTTATATAAATATAAATTGTATAAAATCTTATATAATCGTGTATTATTTTTAATTATTTATATATTTGTGTTTAATTTATTTATAGTATAAAAATGAATGACATCTAATTTTATAACATCGTAGATTATTACATCGTATATTATTACATCGTATATTTTTTATTTGTCAATTCATAAAAATTGATTTTTTTTTTCGAAATTTTAATAATAAATTCTATCGTTATATAAATATAAATTGTATAAAATTCTTCATAATTATAAATGTTTTTTATTATTTTTAATTTTGATATGGTATAAAATAAGTGACTTAGTTAGCTGATTTGATAAATTATTTTTTCTGTTGCCATATTCTTAAGTTATCTCTTTGTCGTCAGAGGATAATGCGTGATAATGCTAAGTTAAGTTGACCAAGTCTGAATGGATCATCTACTCATATAATGTTGAACGATTGTCCTATGAATTTGTTTGTGCATAAGACGGAATGATAATAAATTGTTTCATACACAACTGGAGATTTATTTCGATAAAGGTTAGCGGAATTCTTGATATATCAACATGCTATGCTTTGCAAAGACTGGGGTTTGCAGTTGCAAACCCCAGTCTTTGCGAGAGAACGAGGAGTATTCGTTGCCTTAAATCACCGTCTAGCTTTTCTCCCAACTTCAATCCAGTTGTGGGAAATATATTGTCCTTGATATTTCTTTCAAACTTAGACGTCACCTCTCGCATTATTGATATTTCTTATATATCATAAAGATGTTAATAGACGACGATTAATAACATATATTAAGTAATATCAAGGACAATATATTCCCCACAACTGGATTGAAGTTGGGAGAAAAGCTAGACGGAAATTTAAGGCAACGAAACTCCTTGTTCCCTTGCAAAAACTGGGGTTTGCAACTGCAAATATTCACCGGTCTGCATTAAGCGTTAGAGAACCAAGCGCGTTGTGCTACAAGATACACACCAGTTAAATACCAGAAAATACAATGTAGCACGACGATGCACTGCTGCTATGCATCAATAGATTTACTCAAATGGAAATACTATTGATCGTGGAATCATTTGATATCTAATTTATTAACAAATTAAGTTCATATTAATTAATTTCATAACAAATTTCCAGTGCTTAATTCAGACAGGTGAATATTTGCAGTTGCAAACCCCAGTTTTGCAAGAGAACGAGGAGTTTACGTTGCCTTAAATCACCGTCTAGCTTTTCTCCCAACTTCAATCCAGTTGTAGGGAATATATTGTCCTTGATATTTCTTAATATATGTTATTAATCGTCGTCTATAAACATCTTTATGATATATAAGAAATATCAATAATGCGAGGGGTGACGTCTAAGTTTGTTACCTCAAATCCTTAATAGTATCGGCATAGCGATGCATGAATCTGAGCAAATCTATTTAGCTTTGTACAGGACGTATTTTCGTGGTTGCCTACGGTGAAAACCAGGGAATTATAGTAAGTGTGTCTTACAGATATTAGGCTTACGGCGAAAACCATGGAATTATATTATGTGTGTCTTACAGATATTAAGCTTACGGTGAAAACCATGGAATTATATTTAGGGTGTCTTACAGATATTACGTGTCTTTCAGATAAAGAGTTGTTGTCGTTTTGAATATTCATGCTTTCTTTATGATCTTACGTACGATCTAATTTATCAGTAACGGCTGGTTGTTTTCTTCCATTAAACCCTTTAATATTTATTTTTTATCATTCAATAATTTTTATTATAAACAAAAATTCTAAACAATATTTACAAGACCTAGTATCTTTCTATTTCATGTATTTGAACAAAAATCTATGTAATTTAATTTTTTTTAATATGATCTATATTATCTGATTTTCTATTAATATTTCAATTGTAAAAAAAGATTTATTTTAACGTGGCAAATGCGTGCCAGCGCACGCTTACATGACCACAACAAAACAAAACTGTGAATCAGGTGTCGAGAAGGTGTGAACGGAGGTGTTTGAATGTGATAAAGGAGGGAGCGCGGCGGACGTCGAGGGGGAGTTGATTCCAGGCGAGTGAGGCGGCGACGAGGAAGGATCGGAGACCGTAGTTGTTGGAGTAATTAGGAACGTGGAGTAAGAGGGTATGACAGGAACGAAGCGATAGCGAGGTGGGGCGAGTATCGTCTAAGAAAGGAAGGTTGATGAATGATGGTAGTTTCAATTGTAGTTTCAATGTGTTTGCCTACTCGGTTTTATTAAATTCGTTCAAGCTTTCTATGAGCCTAAAGGTTAATAGAATTCTCGGTATTACCTTTTTAACATTCATGAGTTATCATCTGATGATATCATCCAAATTTTAAGCTCTTTTCGTTATAATTATAGGATACTGTTCATTCTGTGATACTTATATATATTATATGTTATAAATTTAAGATTATTACAGAAATAATATTATATTCTTCTTCTTATTCTTCAGCCTTTGTCCCGCTTTGAGGCAGGGTCGGCTATGTGAGATTTAGCCCTACATTTCGCTCTATTTTCGGCTTGGTCTAGGTGAAGTCCAGCTGCCTTGATATCTGTGTGAAGGCCATCTAACCATCGGTGCTTGGGTCGACCTCTCGGGCGTTTGCCTATGATCTCATACTATAAGGCGGTCTTTGCAAGGGAATAATTTTCACTCCGCAACACGTGGCCATACCACCGGAGTCTGGCCCCTTGCATTTTATTTACGATAGGGGCGAGGTCGTATCTTTGGAGGATGTCCATATTTCTCACGTGGTCATACCGGGTAATTCCGCTTATCCACCGCAGCATTTTCGTCTCAATGACCGCAAAGCGTCGTTCCGCTGCCTTGGTAATAGGCAAGCACTCTGTGATGTACATAGCCATAGGGCGAATGATTAAGCGGTAGATCTTTGATTTCAGGTGATCCTTGATGCGACGGTCACATAAAACACCTGTCGTCGCTCGCCATTTTGTCCACGCTTAGCTTATTCGTGCATTGACTTCATAAGTCACGTCTCCGGTTGCCGAGAGTATGGTTCCGAGGTACTTGAACCGGTCCGTACGTCTCAGGTCAAAGCCATTAATATTGATGGTGCCACTTTCATGTTGGTCTGTTGTGAGGTATTCGGTCTTGTCTAGATTAAGTCGTAGTTCGTATTGTGCGAGTCGGTTATTCCATACAGTAGTTGATTCCTCCAGGTGCTTTTTGTTGTCCGCCGCCAGCCAGACATTGTCAGCGTAAATAATGGTATATGGAATCGACTTTTGGATATCCCGCGTTATAGCGTTCATAACTGTGTTGAATAATGCCGGTGAGAGAGCACTTCCTTGATGGACCCCCACTGATATTTGAAATGGCTGTGACATTCCAGCTGCGCTTAGAACCCGACTTTCGGTATTCTCATAGAGCAGCATCACCCATCGGATTAGATGTTCCGGGACTTGATGCTGACGCAGCGCATACTATATTAATTCATGTGGTACACGATCAAAAGCCATTTCCAAATCCAAGAATACAACGTGGACGGCTGATTTTTCTCCAAGTGTTTTTCTAGGAACAGTCGTGCTGCGTGGATAGCGTCAGTGGTGCCACAGTTTTTTACGAATCCTGTTCGGTTAACGGTGATATCAACAATGTCACAAATACGCTTATCTAGAACTCGTTCAAATATTTTCATCGTTTGCCAGAGCAGTCGAATTGGACGGTGACTTGAGCAGTCCGCTGCGATCCCCTTCTTTTTCCATATTGGTATAGTGGTGATGCTCTGCCAGTCGCTTGGTATTCTATACTCATCAATAATCTTGTTGAAGAAACTGGTTAGCCAGGGGATTGGGTCCCAGCTTTTGGCTTTCCAGAGCTCAGTCACAATGTCGCCTGGACCTGTGGCTTTGCTAGTCATCATACGCTTTAATGCATCTTTCACCTCGTGAAAGTCCATTA
Source organism: Pomphorhynchus laevis (assembly GCA_012934845.2). NCBI lineage: Eukaryota > Metazoa > Acanthocephala > Palaeacanthocephala > Echinorhynchida > Pomphorhynchidae > Pomphorhynchus > Pomphorhynchus laevis. The sequence continues at coordinate 28,374 of WNNJ02000964.1, read as the reverse complement.
CCTTGAGGTAATGGACCGGACGTTTCTGCAACTTTTGGGATCGGTAGATGCGGAAACTCTTCATTTGAGATTTCCTCAAAATGATCACGCCATCTATTTCGAACTTTCTGTCGATCAATTATTAGTTTGCCGTCCCTTCCATTAATGCAGTAAAACTTTTCGATGTCCTGCGTGTTTTGTTGCCTTCGCTTCACAAGCCGAAATAGGTCTCGTTCACCATCGCGTGTATCGAGTCTTTTGTTCAACTTATCGTAGTGTACAGCTCTGGCAATCGCAACGGCCTTTTTTGAGTTTCTCTTGGCTAGGTGGTATGCATGCAAGTTTGCCTGTGTCTTGTCGCCGAGATATATATGGAACATTCGTTTCTTATCCTTGACTTTCGATTTCACATCTTCAGTCCAGAGCCACGTATCGCGCTTAATGTATCTTTTACCGGCTTTTGTACGACCAAGTGTCTTATCCACTATGGTATGTACTATATGTGCAGTCTTGCTCCACGTTTCTTCAACTGTGGTTACTTCGGGAAGCCGTATCCTCGAGATTGTCTCTGCTTCCCTATCGCCAAAATTCCACCATTTGGTTCTTGATGGTCCCGTGCGAAATATTATTAGATTATTATACATTAGATTATTATAATTAATAATATTAGATTATTAATTATTATTAATACAGAAATAATATTAGAATATTATAAATATAATATCATCTATTAATTTATCATATTGTAAATGCCATAATCATTTACAATCAGATATGATTGCAAATGTTATTATTAATGTGGCTATATCACGCTTTGAAAATACTAATTTCAATATATCATTTTAACTTCTCTTAATTTCATATGGGGTTTAGACCATGAAGAACCTGACGCTGACCGAATTGTTGTCGATATTGCTGACCGAAAGATAGGAGAAATTTTAAATAGTATGGTCGTACAATTAGCACAAAGAAGAACTTAAAGAACGAGACAATTAATATGTAAAGAAATATGTGTTCCTTGGATTCTTTTAGAAACAAATTTAAAGTTTTTTTAACGAATTTGAACTTATATTCGTTAATATTGACAGCAATGCAATTGAAATTTGAAAATGATTTATTATTCATTGACAGCATTTACGAGCATATGATCTAATATGCTTGTAATATTTAAATAAATATTATAAAATAATATTGTCATTGTAAAAACCCCTTGTCTCATATGCATAGTATTTAAATAAATATTATAAAATAATATTGTCATAAAAATAATCAATGTACATCTAACAAAGAAATTGTTAGCAACGTGAAAATTAAGAGGACTGAGCAACTGAGCAATATTATGAAACACAAATTTCTTAAAGATATGTTATAAATTCTTAAATTCATTTAATAACATTTAATAATGTATTATATTATTATATTTAATATAATCAAATATAATATTTAATTTAATAAAATATTATATTATCATATTATTATACATTTATCTATGTCATAATTTATTAAATTAATTTAATAACATTTATGTAGCATCTTATATTGTATCTTAAATTTGACATTCGGAAATTGAAAAGTGGCTTTACAGGACAACACGTGTGTTGTCGCTTCTTCAGTCATTAGAGTACTTATGAGTTATGTTGGAACAACTACATACTTGTACAACACTAGATAAATCGCGAGCATAAGCTTTAGCGCTGACGCTTAAATAAGCTAATTGAAGCTTTAGCTTTACACCTAATATAAACTCTAGCGTTGATATAGTAGATTGCCTTCCATCATATTTTTCAAGCAGAATATTTTGGATTACTTTGAAGTAGTTTGGGACGCTCGACCTAAAGATCGTATATCTAATTCAGCACAAACTATCCTTCCTTTAGCCGTGAGGGAAGTTACTTATCCATAGTGTCCTTTCGTTTGATCAACCAGAAACGTTCGTGCAGGGTTTCATTCGTAGAAGTGCACAGGAATCCACGAATGCTACTGGAGAGAGGTGTACTATCAAGCCAAACCACTACTCTTAGACCACAAAAATATTCAAAGTGTAAACGTATAAATGGAACAATTCGACGAATGGTACAACTACGTCTGTAATGTTAAGGACTGCCCTCATCTAAATATGTCGAAGTTTTGCCTGACGCTCTTGGATTGTTAGTTTACGCAGCAGTCTACTGGTCCTCTCTGCATCCAGCAGTGGAGGTATCCGGTACTGATGAGTTTAAACAATGACGAAATGGCATAGCATTAAAAAAAGGATTTATTTTAACGTGGCAAATGCGTGCCAGCGCATGCTTACATGACCACAACAAAACAAAACTGTGAATCAGGTGTCGAGAAGGTGTGAACGGAGGAGGTGTTTGAATGTGATAAAGGAGGGAGCGCGGCGGACGTCGAGAGGGAGTTGATTCCAGGCGAGTGAGGCGGCGACGAGGAAGGATCGGAGACCGTAGTTGTTGGAGTAATTAGGAACGTGGAGTAAGAGGGTATGACAGGAACGAAGCGATAGCGAGGTAGGGCGAGTATCGTTTAAGAAAGGAAGGTTGATGAACGATGGGGAGCCGACAGCGATGAGACGAAAAGTAACGAGAAGGCGGAGTTTGATGCGGATGTGGATGGTGGGCCAGGAGAGTTGGGCAAAATATGTGGATGTGTGGTCGAAGCGACGGAGACGAAAGAGCACTCGAACGGCGGTGTTGATTATTCGTTGTAGGGGTAGGATGATGGATTTTAGAGAATTGGCGAAAAGGCTAAGGCAGTAATCGATTTTAGGGAAAAGAAGCGATGAAAGAAGCGACATACAAGAACGGAAGTCGATAAGGGGGCGGATACGGCGGATACAGCATTAGCCTGTGTTTGTTTTCTGTTTTATTTTAGCTTATCATCCCTGACGTTAAATATATTTATTTTGTTAAAATATTAAATTTAAATTACCAGAAATTTTTTTTAAATAAAAATAAATTATAAAAAACTTAAATGAAAAATCAGCATAACAACTGTAAAAGTCGAGTCTTCATTACGTTCTACAGCCATTTTTGCGTCCCCCATAGATGCAGCAAGCGCTTCCAGATTAGTATCACGGCTATGGAATCCCAATGTCTGCATTTGTACAAGTTCGGATGCATAAAGTTGTTCTTGAGTTTGGTTTGGTTGTTGATTTGTCGGCTGATGTTGCTGGGGATGAAGACGATCTAATGGTTGAAAAAACGAAGCAGTATTATCTTGATTTGAGTATTGTAAATTTTGAAATACTGTTGTTGCATAAGCTGTTTGTCTATTGCTTGGTGATCGAATAGAATCCACATCAGATGAAGTAGGTTGACTATTCATTTGATTATCGACTATACCGCTTATATTTGAAGATATCAACTGTGAATATACTTGTGGGGATGTGTCCCTAAGACGAATTAGGTTCTTTAGAATTTGTACAATCGTCCTCAATGCTCGAGTATTTGTGCATAGAGCACAAATTTCAGGTATTAGCCACTGACTCATAAACTCATGAATTACACGATGTACTTGTTCTCTTTGTCCTTCGTCCTGTATAAATTCATATATACGCAGCAGATCAAGAAGAATCTTAAGCAGATTAAGTAGAATACCAGGATCGCAGAGAGAATTATCCATATTTGGGTTAAAACTGGATGCCCGCAACATGTCGAATAACATGAGAGGATTTTCAGCATCGACTACTAATAATTGTTGAGGGTTCATCGTAGAATACCGATTAGTGTTTTCGCTTGACGTAGATTGCAATGGCGACTCTAAACGGTTTGAATTAGATACATATGATCTAGACGAATCGATTTGAAATGCAGCATTCTGAGATGCCCCCGGGTTTGGCAGGAGGTTTGTATTTTCAGTTCCTACTTGACTAGTGTTAGCTGTACTAGATGAGCTAGAATTAGTATTCAGAGGGTTATCGCCAAACTGCTCATGTGCCACATTAAGCATTGGTTCTTGAAAATCGCGATAAATTCTCTGTCGAACATTATATCCGCTCGGTAAACTCTAAAGGTTAATCAGGGCTCTATCATGGTTTCTCGTAATTTCCTGTATAGTTGTAGGAATACGAATCATTTCCATTGTTTGACACATTAAATCCGGATTGTTAACGAATTGTGAAACCTCGTGGTTCTGCTCCCTCACTCCTTGCATTTGTGGATTGTTAAGCTTAATTGAACTAAGCAATGCAGGATTACTCATAAGTCTTTGAGCCAAATTATTACTTAGAAGGTTTTGAATTGCATGTGGATTAGTCTGAATAGTGCCAAAAATATTTTGTTGTATTTCAGTACAATTTGAATTTCCAAATGGAAGGTTCAAAAATGGTGCAAGTAGTAATCTGGATAATGTTGCAGTTCAATAGGTATGTTGATCAATATTCGGTTGAAGCGATATCAACCCCTCCTTAATTGTTGGTGATTGCTGAAGTGACAAAGAAGCATTATTTGATTGTTTAGATGTTGAGTGATATGCCGAAGGTCGTCGTGGAGACATGAGTTGCAGGACAGGCATGTCAACCTCAGAATGATCGCCTTAGACGACGGAAGCTGACCGAATATTGGAGTCATGAACTATCTCAAGTGACTGGGTCTCGGGCTGTGCAAGGTTGCTCAAAAAAAAGAGTCGCGGAGATGGGTCGTCACAAAATCCAAGACTTTTCTCTAGTAAGGGTTGGCCCATCTCGTCAAGACTTTTGAGGATCGCTTTAGCATTTCCTCTCATCAGTGCGACGGACACGCGCTGAAATAACTGACCCGCTCTGCTACAATACGGGGTACCGTTTCTACATGACATAGAACGAGCAATGAAACGAATTAGCTTTTCCCCTTGGGGGTTCCATCCTCCGTAAGTTTCAACAACTGCTGCTGTAAAACTGTATTCATTCTCCTCTAATTTGCGTTTATATTTCCTTTCCTTGACACAGGTGGCATACTTGCTTGCGGCATAGCCAGGGATCTCAGAAGCCATGGAAATATAAGCATTTTGTTGAGGGTTAGTTACGGCAAAATCAACTGCTAAAGGAGGGTCATTATAAAATAGAATGTCCGCCGGTCTCTCTCGCAAACCACGAACAAGGTTGGGTACCTCATTTGCCACCCTCAATCCAGCAGAAACCGCTGCTTGAAAGACTGTATCCCTCAAGCTATCATGTCGAATTCCAGGGTGGCCTCCAAACTGACATGTTAAGGCGTGGAAGCCGAATTTGTCTGCCATCCTAAGGCAGCGTCTGCATCGATAATCACTGTTCCAGAGAGACAACCCTAACCAAAGACGTAGTAGCACAACGAATTCATTTGGTGCCAAGTTCATATGTGTGGCTTTGCTAGGGACGGCCTGTAACCAAGCACACGCGTGTGGGCATGAAACTGCCAATAATCGGGCAGTATTGAAGCGATCGGCATTCTCCAATAGCCTGCTGCGCGACACTTCGTCAATGTGACAAGATAATCCTCGCTGATTTGTTTGCGGATTGCCTACATGTTGCGGAATAATAGATTTAACGAATTCGTACCCAGGGAAAGTTAAAGGGTCAAGATTTAATTGGCTAGCGACAGTGTCTACACTGGACAGGAAGGCTGCCTGAGAGTGTTGGAAGCAGCTTCGAAGGCCCAGTACTCCCATCTTCAGCGGTAAGCAAGCTTGCATCCACGCCCACTTATCGGGTTGAATAGAAGTGATATTGCTAAAACACTTCAATATCAAGCGGTCGAACAAACGGAAAAACTCTTAGGCGACGGCGGGGTCTATAGTGCGCATTAAATGGTTTACCCGTGGAGCGGATGCGCAGCTACGAAGCAGGATGAAAGCAACTTGTGGGTCAGGGAGATTTTCGAGCGAGTCCAGAGTTTGACGCAGGGATGGTAGAACAACATCGACAAGGTATCCCGAACAATGTTCCTTAGACCCGATGGAACTTCCAAGAATTGTAAAGTTTTTTGTGGTGTTGACCAATGTGATCCATGGGCATCTGTTCTTTATCAAGTCGACCTTGTCTGCCCTACTAATTACTTCGGTTTTTTTAGTTAATAGACAGTCCAATCGCAGGAAAATTAGCAGCAAGACGAGCCAGAGCCTCGCCCACCGCAACAGGAGTACCGCCGATTATTCCGTCGTCGAGGTACCACCTATTTAAGCTGATACCTTCAATCTCCGATATCTGGACCACAATCGGATCAATCGCCAGGCTAAATAGAACTGGACCAAGAGGATCTCCTTGTTGTACCCCTCTTCGAGACTGAAGAGGTTTCAGGCTACCGAACCGAAGGCTCGAGGTAGTGCCGTAGCACCATGATGTCCATCGACTAATTTCTGGAAAATTCTTACTGATCGCGTTGACGAAGGAATTCCAGTTCAGCGTGTTAAAAGCATTAGCCAAGTCGATTTTAGTCCAAACCCAATTAACATTTTGATCATGAAGTTGTTGTAGCCGACGTGCATGATGTACTATCTGTTCCATTCCGTTTGGCGTCGCTACACAGAGCTGGTGCGGATGGAGGGATTCGGCAAATCGCTGTCGAAGTTTGGAGCAAATACACTTAGCGCAAAGACGACGTAATGTCTCCCAAATGGCAATGGGGCGGATCCCTCCATCTGGTTTGTTTAATGCCATGAGATTAGCACCGGCGACAAAAGGCACGAGGTCGTTCGGGAGAGTACCAGCGATCATGTTGTTGACTAGTGATGTTAGGCGTTGAAGAAAAACCCCGTGATCTACCGACAGCATATCTCGAATATGTTCTGCCCTCAAACCTAAACAGCCAGGAGAGGAAGAGGATGGGAATGATGATACTGCGGCCTCAACTATGTCTGAGTCAACCGACAAGGGGGTATTCAAAGATGGCTGTCCAGGACTTTAAAGAACATCATGTAAGGGGTGTAGATCTGTCAGTTTACGGCACAAAGATTTTGAATATTCGCATGCACTATTCGAAGTAAGGCGGCGCATCGCCTTTCCGAAATTGCCATTTCTCGCCAATTCGATGACTTACATTAATTCATTTTTCTTATCATTAGTTCCTCTGAATTTCCTGGATGATCGAAACCCCGAAGAGGAAAGGCAATCACGCTCTCTTCCATTTTCGAATTTGTCTAAAAGCGCGTTGATATTAGATCTAGTGTTGTCTCCGGCATGGTGCCGACCTGAGGAAGTCTGTAGGCATCCCTATTTTTTGCGGGGTTCCACAAGGTTCAGTCCTAGGTCCCCTGCTTTTCTCTCTTTTACTTGGCGATCTCTCTCCATTTATCAAACCTTACTCCTTTAACGTCATGCAATACGCCGATGACATTCTAATCTATGCTCATGCACCCGCACATCGCATACACGATATCGCCATTTCTGCCTCCAACTGTCTCTCTTCTATCTACAAGCGTCTCTCCAATCTCCATCTCGTTCTAAACGCCGAAAAGTCCAAAATAATGTGGATCCTTCCCCGTAAACCAAGCATATCTCCTCCCATTGTATCTTTTGCCTCATCGATCATCCCTGTAGTCCACAATCTCACTTTCTTAGGCTTCCATTTCGATGATCACCTTTCCCTTAAACCCTTCGTCCGTGACAAGGTCCGCTCGTCTAACTTAATTCTTCGTGACATCCGCCGTATCCGCCCCCTTATCGACTTCCGTTCTTGTATGTCTCTTCTTTCATCGCTTCTTTTCCCTAAAATCGATTACTGCCTTAGCCTTTTCGCCAATTCTCCAAAATCCATCATCCTACCCCTACAACGAATAATCAACACCGCCGTTCGAGTGCTCTTTCGCCTCCGTCGCTTCGACCACACATCCACATATTTTGCCCAACTCTCCTGGCCCACCATCCACATCCGCATCAAACTCCGCCTTCTTCTCATTACTTTTCGTCTCATCGCTGTCGGCTCCCCATCGTTCATCAACCTTCCTTTCTTAGACGATACTCGCCCCACCTCGCTATCGCTTCGTTCCTGTCATACCCTCTTACTCCACGTTCCTAATTACTCCAACAACTACGGTCTCCGATCCTTCCTCGTCGCCGCCTCACTCGCCTGGAATCAACTCCCTCTCGACGTCCGCCGCGCTCCCTCTTTTATCACATTCAAACACCTCCTCCGTTCACACCTTCTCGACGCCTGATTCACAGTTTTGTTTTTGTTGTGGTCATGTAAGCGTGCGCTGGCACGCATTTGCCAGGTTAAAATAAATCTTTTTTTTTTTTCAAAAAGCACAGCAAACGCTCCCAATCGTTGGATGAATTTGAGCACAATGCCTCTAGAATTAAAGAGGAAGAAACATTGGCAAATCGGCGGTGAAGATTCCAAGGAATGTGCTTGATCGTGTTAACTGGTTCCATCCAAACCCTATGAAGAAGCTCGAAGGATCTCTTTTGATTTTCGCAGCAGGAACTGTCTATCTTTTCAAACTGAAACGATGTCTTCGAGGTGTTCTAGTTAGCTTCCAAAAACTCAGGTATTGTGTCAGTTGATGCGATAACGTTGTGAGAGCTGGCCGTCGGAAGATGTCCTGATCCTGAGCAGCGCAAGTTCACAGGTCCGTGTACCCAAAGATGACCTGATGCGTTAAGGCGAAACGATCCGCCACAGACTGCGCAACTAGCCGTATTCGCTTGCATGTTATCCCAAGCTCGGTTTTGTATTAATTAATTGTAAGCCGTTGGTTCGAAGCTGATTCGTAGTTGATTCGTGATTATTATTATTGTTGATTGCAAGTTCTGATTGTAAGTAGTTATTAATTAGCAGCCGCGTCCACGATTGAAACGTTGTAATCAGTTGTATGTTATTTTATTGTAGTTTGCTAGAACAGTTATAAATTTTCTTCATTATAATTATAAAAATAACTTTTAACAATGAATTTTTGTTACAAGAACCATGTAAGTTGTCGATGAATTATACGACAATCAACTCAACCCAGAGCAGTTTAAATAACGCCGATCAGACAAAACGATCATTATTTATACATGACCGCTCACATATTGACGAACTTACTCTACCACCTAATAGTAGGATCAAATTTTGATAGTGGAAACGAAACTACTAGCAAACAAGAGAAGAACAAATTGCCGCCTAGAGGCAATAAATTTAAAAACGATTTGCTTGATCAGATTCGCAACAAAGCTTTTAACCTTCCAAAGGGGGTCGATAACGGTAAGATCATCAACAAATGATCCCTTAAACAGCATGTCGAATCCCATATCATTGCATACAGCCTTAACTCATTCACCTAAAATGCAGCGCGACAGATTTCACATTGACATCGACGATCAAGCATCAAATACTGGACACTTAAACACGTGCGTTGATTGGTTGTCACAAGAAAATAACTCCGTGGACATCACTATTAAGAAAATAAAGCGAAAACAACGATTAAAGGAAGCTAATGCTAGCTCAACAAATTAGATAACGACTACTAAGCAACGACAATTAGAAAATATTGATAAAAGAGGAGGCCGGGTGCGACGCCACCCGACAAATGCATCGGGAAACCACTTCGGAGACGTGAGTTTAATAGCTATATCTACAACGATTTTGCCGCAATTGACAAGCTGGTATCAATGAAACGGATCGATGATAACCGGTCTAAACAAAGCATTTCGCTTTGTAAAAATAGTGAGACCGATATTCAACAACATTCATCAGATAGGTAACAGAATAAGCCAGCGAACACCAAGAGTCTGTTGATTCAAACCCCATTTCAGAAAACCAGCCCAATTCAATCGTATAGTTTTTATCACGTTGACGGGAAAGACCATATTGCTCTGGATTCGTTTATTATCGATATTCAAGATTTGCAGAGTAAGCAAATGGTATTCGATGACATACTACCAGCAATTTCGCAAGCAGTGCAGTGATCAAGTAAGCGAACAGGGTGCAGTCGTAGACGTGATGCCACAGAAATCCCAAACGCTGAATTACGCAACTAGCAGTGAACAAACTGTCGGCATATTCATAAATAAATAAATAAAGACTTTCTTAACTACACAAAAAAAGAGAAAAAGAAACATGCAATAAACCAGATCAGACACAACAATAGAAAGTCAGTAGCTCTTCAGTCTTCTAACTCTTTTCTTCTTCTATGGCCTCAGGTCCAGGGGGATCTGAGCCCCCCAACCGATCCAACACGCCGCCTTCCGACTGAACCACCCGGGGTCTTTCACCCCCCGAAGAATCCAATAGGCGCGGACTATGCTGGGTAAACGAGAGACGAGGAGCTTAAGAAACCTTAGCCTTTGCTCTGGGGGACGTCCTCTTGAGAAGAAGACAAGTCCAGAGATAGCCCAGGTACCCCAAAGGCGCACCTGGGTTTTCCCTTTCAATGACAGATGCTGAGCCCGTTTCAGAGCCCACCTAGCTTTCTTCAGGATACGTTTAAGTCTATCCAGGTCAGCTTTCGCCGACCAGTTCACCGTAACGGTGAACCCCAGGTATCTTACTCGACTTGTGAAGGTGGGGAGTGGTTCAAAGGCAAATATGGAAGAGAGTGCAGAGAGTGCTAATCTCTTAAGTTTTTTCTTTGTTGCGGTGGTGCCATGAAAGACAACCGCCTGCGATTTGGCGGAGTTTAAAATAAGATTGGATATGGGTAAAAGGTCTTTTAATCTTAAAACGAAGCGGCTGATGTCAGAGGCTACGTCTTTGCACCTGTGTCCAGAGAACAGGGCTGTGGTGTCATCAGCATACACCACCAGACGTTGTTCGCGTTTAAATATTTTAAATAGATTAATGGAGGCAGCAAGATATTAGATAGGAGAAAGAGGTGAACCTTGAGGCACACCCGTAATAGGATAGAACTGACGCGCATCAGGGTCGTCTTCATAATAAAACCGCTTGGTGTACAGCAGGATCTCCACCCTGTTCACAATTCTCGCAGGCAACCCGAGGGACCGTAGAGAAGAGATCACAAAAGGAATGGAGATACGATCAAATGCAGCAGAAAAGTCAAGGAAAATAGCCACAACTAGGCGATGGCTATTCTCCCGACAAAACTGTTCCACCTCACCTACTGCTGAATGGACCGAGCGACCTTTGACGAACCCATGAAAACCTGGAGGGATCAAATTACGCCTACTTAAATGGTCGCGGATTTTACGCGCAAGCGCTTTTTCGTAAATAGACACGAGGGAATTTTGAATCGAAATGGGACACAGGTCTTTAGGACATTAGCAGGATTTTTTCTTAGGAATAAAAACACGCTTACTAATATTGATGCCTGCTACATCGGATGGAGAGGCTAAAAGCATTGTGACGGCCACCTCTCTTCTCTGATCAGCTGTCAAAAGCTGACAGACCCGAGAAGAAAGTGGAGCGACGGATTTGGAGGTGCCCGGGAGTGGACCCCAGGAGTTAAGAATATCCGTAACAGATATATCACTACTCCTGGAGTTACACCAAGGCGGGATTGGTTGAGGTTATTGAGTGAAGGATTAAGGCGAGCAATACTCGTCCTATCCCTACTCAGCTGAAACCTATATCTAGTGCTCCAGTATTCATTCGAGAGGGCCTGTTTGGCGGAAGCAGAGAGATTAGGGAGGTTCAGTAATTTTGCTAGGACCTTGAGTTTCGTCGGAGTGGGATTGTATATACGACCTTTATAGGTAGTCGATAGAATCGCGGTAGCTTGCGAAAAGAGGTAGGTATTAAATTCGGTCGGACTCTGATTTTCTATTCGGGGAAAGAGTCGGATAGCCGCCTGGAAGAAGGCTACTCTGATCGGATCAAAGTGAAACCTCCTTCGAAGCAATGTATCTTCATCAATTCTCCAACGAATTAGGTCATGAGAGGTGGACAATTGTTGGCGCGACTGCTCCGTACAGAGAGGTTTAAGCAACCACCTTGAGTGAAGCAGTAAAATGTCGAGGATTAAATTTGTTGATGTGCAATGAAAGATGGGGGACGGTGGTTTGTGAATAAGATAACCGTTCCTAGCTCTGCGAAGTGATGCGTTGATCCAACGACCAGTTCTGTCGTTGAAGTCTCCAAGTATCATGTCATAGCCGCTATCAATAATACCATCCAGGAGGTCGCGGTTCTTGTGAATCTCCCCTGGCCGGATGTAGACATTGGCTAGACTGAGGCGTTTACCGTTCTTACAGAGTGAAATAACTAAACAAGACAGGGCTGGACAAGAATAGTTTAGTAGGAGGGAAGACCTTAAGGAGCATTTAACTAGGATTAAAAGACCTTGAGATGAAGAGGAGTGAGGCGGGGTGATGTACGGAGTGTAGTGGGAGCAGATATGCTTTGGGATAAATCGAGTAATGTCCTGGGGAAGACGGATAGACCGAGTCTCCTGAAGGACTATAACATCTGCATCTCTACCGGATAAAAGTCTAAGGGCAGAAGCACCTCCCGAGTTCCACTTAATGACATTCAGTGAAAAAGGCTCACGAGTACTCTGCATTGTGATGGATTAGTTGGAAGGGGGATTGCCTACCTAGACAGAGCTAGGTGCAGGAAGGTTACCCTTCCTGCCACTAGCCCCATCCGGGGTCGGTACTTGCCCCTGGGCAGCATCTTCATTTCCCCTATGCTGTTTGCCACTCAGCATTTTACCGATCTTGAGTGAGGGGACAGTATGGGCCGAAGCCCCCCTCTTCTTTGATTCCGGTAATACTTTAGAAGCCGGTACGGAGGGATTGGGCCCTACCGAACCCAGGGCCATCAGGATTAGATTCTGTAGCTTTCTATATGAAACTTCATTTTTCACGTCGATGAGTTTTATAATGTCCGCATCATCCATCCGATGAGAGGATGCTTGTGAAAAGGAGGCAGGAGTCTTAGATGGCTTCTGGAAACGATTCCTATAATCTTTGAAAATTCCACATTTCCTGCCCCAGGCAGGATGGCACCCCCGCAGTTAGAACAGGACGGGGCGGCTACACAACGTACGTCGGACAGTAAGGCGGGGCAATTAGCGGAACCGCATACCCCACAGGTAGGTGTCCCACTGCAGCTGGAGGACCAATGCCCCCATTTGTGACACCGACTGCAGTGGGGGAAAGTGAATTCATCACTTTTAATTAACTGAAACCTGAGATTGAGACCCATAAACGGGTTGTAATTTGACTTGTCAAGTGTTTCTGCCCTATCTATAGGGGCGGAGCAAAATCCGACGGGGATAGGTACCCCGTCCTTTCCTTTCAATAGTCTAAAATTACTGACCTTAAAAGATGCGCAGAGATTTTCGAGGTCTCCATCGTCAACCCAACAGGGGAGGTTCGTTACTTTCAAGGTGGATAGGATAGGTTTCTCAGTAAGTTCACCAAAATTAGACAAATACGATCTGAAAAACCCAGTATACTCCTTTGCCATGTCCGCCGTTGCAAAGGAGATTTTGATTTCGGAATGAAGAAACTTCACGTTATTGAATATTATCCTCGAGGGATAATTTGCACAAAAATTCTTTAGAAATTTTTCGAATAGATTATGTCGTTGTAACGGAAGTTTAGGCTTAATAATTATAAGATTCTTTTGTTTTGGTATGGGTGGAAGCATCTCCCCATTACCAGAAAAAGTAGAAACGTTACTGACCTTCGTGTTGTGTTGAATTCCATCTAGATAAGCTTGTTCTAGTCCTTCTTTAACAGGAATTCCGACAAAATTCGTTGAATTGCACATCATAGAGTTCTTTTGAAGCTCCGCACTTACTTTTTTCGACATTTTTCAAATAACACTATTATGTAACAAAATAATTTGAGTGTAATAATACACAATACACTAAAAACACGTTTGAATACTGACTTTGCTCGCAGTAAGGCAGTTCGAGCTTGTATTGCATCAAAAATAGCTTCTAGAGAATGAATCTTTCTGTCTTTAAACTCCTTTATTGCTCTTTGGTTGGGTCACATCTTGAGTACTTTTTTTGTATAAAAAGAAATCACCGATCTTGAATCAGTGTTTCGTCGCGAGTCTCGAATTTGCTTTCATAATTCGTATTCGTGTGAGGACAGTTTATTCCTTGTTAGGTTTATGTTCAATGAGGCAAAGACAACTGTATCTAGCTTGATCTCTTGACAAGATGCACAATTGTAAATTAATCTAAAAGATATTCCACAAATGTCATAAAGTTTAGAACTACAAATTGTCGTATACAATATAATAAATTATAATATTATAATGAATTAATAAATTATATAAGAATAATAAATTCTACCGTTATATAAATAAGGATTGTATAAAATCTTATAATCATAAAAATTTAACTGACGATAACAATTTTTAAAAATTGTTAAAATTGATATTTCATTAAAATTTAACTCTAATAATTTTTATAATCGATCAAATTTATCCAAATAGCCTCATTCTTAATAAAACTAATATTAATAATAAAGGAAGTATATATCTTGATATAACTTTTTTAATAATATTTTTTTTAAAGAAATAAAATGTTCTACAAACTAGAAAAGTCATTTAAAATTCTTACACTGTCAAGCACATTGTCTCGACATATTACTCAACGGAGTGCAGCGGACTTGTAATGATGCTGCTCTTGCTAGCGCTAGTCCCGTTTTGATCCTCAAATCACGCATGCATTCGTTGTATGGCCGAGCAGATTTTATAGATTGACGCCTGCATATTTGTCCTAACACCTTTGAAGCTATTTCACCAGCTCCACCGTTAGCTGCAAAAATTATAGGAAAAAAAACAAGCTCTTTCAAATCGTGATATACGTTCACCGTATTTTCTGGTTTTCCTTTGTTCGTGGTAGTGAAAGTGATTTCGCGGCATTTATGTTGAGTAGGACGAAGCAAGGTGATTGTAAACGCAAATGTCCAATAGGGACCGCTCCGAAATACTAAACAACCCATAGCAAGAAATATCTACTCTAGCGTTATGTTCCCTGGCTGTCGAATTTGTTGCGAATGTTACTCCGTCTGGAAGCGGTTGCAGTGTAGGTTCCAGAGAAACGGGGTCGCAAATCCCTTTTAGCTCTTTTGCAATTAGATCCCGAAGGAAGTTGTGTCGTATAATTGAGAGAATATCGATAGATAATTGATCGAAGATATCAAGGAGCATATCAGCTTTATGAAGAATGCAGCGAGTGTTGAATAGACTAAGACGAAAAGTATGCTTAGGAGCGAGATCGACTAGCGAATAATACAAGGGGGAGAGATGGGACGCCATCGAATTTTGGCCTTGTGTGCACAACGTGAAAATTTCCGTTGATTTTACGTAAAGATAAGGATGACTCGCCGTTTGTTTCGCGTCGATGTTTCTCAATGCGAGCTAAATTTAGCTGGGCAATATCAGAAGATAAGCGGTCAGGAAAGATACGGCAAGTAGATGAAGTGGTAAGAAGTTTAAAACGTTGAGAAAATACCAAGGATGCATGTGAACTATGTCGGAAAACGATTTTTAGGAGTGGAGGACTGAGATGATTGGATTTACTGGATTCGTTTAAACGGATCAAAGATACAGGAGCGATATTATTGAAGAGGGATGGATTATTATCAGGAAGAATGGTTGCTAGGATAGACCTGAAAGCAGATACATCATCGAGGCGACATTGAGGAGAAGCAGATTCGGAAACCTTTAAATTAGATATGATAATGCATCGATCGCGCGAAGGAAAACGATTACGTAGTGGTGGACGGACAAACCTGGTAGTAGTAGAGGCAGAAGAGCAGATAAACGTGGGAATGAACCAAGCTACGGAGGAGGAAGAAAAGCCGTAATCATAACGAAGGCGAGAAAGGAGGACGGAGTGGTTGACAATGTCGAATGCGGAGGAGAGGTCGAGGGAGATGAGAACACTATATAGAGCCTTGTCTCGTTTTAAACAATACTTATGTTGGTAGATTCTCTTGGTAAGATCTTGCTTGGTCTGACCAACATATGTTCTATTACAATTAGCACAAGGTATAGCATACACGAAGCTACTGTCTGGTCTGTGAGGTTTGAGCTTGAAAATCCCATCAAGAGTGACACCTCTCTTATAATAAACATTAAGCTGCCTTCAAATTTATAGCATGTTCTCTAGTTTATTCACGAGCTACCTGAGAAATTTGTTGATATAGCTAGAGCTAATGTACTGTTTAGGCGTGTTGTCCGAGGTGGTAGGTATTGTATAACGAGAACAATATTCTTTTTTATACGAATTTTCAATTGTCCATTTTGAGTAATTACAGTTATGTAGCGAATTGGTACATAACTGTAATAATTGTGTCGCTAATAATAAATACTTCCGAATTATGTCGCTCTCGTCGTGTTTGGTAGATGTATTGTTGCAGAATAATCAACTTATATTGCTGCAGATATTTTATGTTGGGCGGGGTTATGAGATGATCAAGCATGTAGTGCCCACATTATGAGAGGTTTTCTATATACCGTCGTGTGTATTGAGCGTTCATG
This sequence comes from Pomphorhynchus laevis, assembly GCA_012934845.2. Classification (NCBI taxonomy): domain Eukaryota; kingdom Metazoa; phylum Acanthocephala; class Palaeacanthocephala; order Echinorhynchida; family Pomphorhynchidae; genus Pomphorhynchus; species Pomphorhynchus laevis. The sequence continues at coordinate 12,058 of WNNJ02000964.1, read as the reverse complement.
TCTATAGCTTTGAACATCAAAAAAGCTAATACCACTGTAGATTTTCGTACGTCACTGTCCATTCTATTGGGCATCGTTCTTACATTAAACGCTTCTGGGTCTTTGTCAAATACAGAATATACTGTCATTATAAATCTGCAAATGCTAGATCAAGCGGATAGCCTATCACTACCACCGTCAGTCTGCTCGAATATTTTGTTGTTGAACGTGAATGCTGGCTTTGCCGTACACTAATCAATTAGACTACGTCATTCAGATGTACTCAATTTTGGTGTGGTGCACTTTTGGTTGAGGAGTATTACAGCGATATATGACGCGATATCTGAAGCGATACTCTCCAACCAAAAGTGCATCACTAAATTTTTTAGACTTTTTATTAATTTTTTTATCAATTCTTTTTTAAAATCGATGTTTTATCGATTTAGAACGGTCAGTACTAGTAAATTCGTAAAATGTTGATAAAGGATCATATCATTGATAATATCATACAGTAAAGCAGATTCAGCGTCACAACTGTACTCCACATCAAATTCATTTTATTACAAGAAGACGAGGAAACAGAAATATTTATCTGATTACAAAAATCCGATATTTCGACGGCACTACGGCACGTCATCTTTATGGTCTAGAAATAAAACACATTTTAAACTTGACCGCATATATTTGCAATCCAGATTGACTCAACGTGAATATGTCATCCGTAAAAATCACCAGTTCAAGATTTGTAATCTCCTAAAACGGCATACTCAATCTTTACCAGCACGTCCTAGGCTTTCACCAAGTGGTTGACTTCGCCAAACCTGTAGTATATAATTGGTCATCATATTCTCTGAGCGAATCAGAAACAGCAGCATTGTCACTCGGCCCTAATTTTGTTTTATTTATAAAATATGATGTTGTTGACATTTATGTTGGAGTGGAGAAGATACTTCAGGATCTATCTCATGTTGATCTTTCCCCTCTAATAATGTTTCCCAGAAGATCATCCAGTCTTATGCTAATAACATGAATATGTCAACTCGTTCAGTCTATAATATTATTATTAATGTTTCAACAGCACATAAAAGCATGGCTTAATTGGCTGGTTCACTGCAGAAAAAAAAGAAAATATAATAAAAGTATCACAAATACGGAAAAGCACCTTTCCCCATGGCATCCTCCATCCGTAATTTCTTTTTGAATTCGGTGATATTGCTACTGCACACTGTTGACTCTCCAAGCCTATTCCACAGAGATACAACTCGCTGATCAAATTGGACAGCTCGTGATTTTCTTATCCTTTCACGTCGCAGGGTTAAACCATGGCCTCGGAGGATATTGGATGAGCGCAAATGAAGACAATCTCGAAGTGGATGATCCAAATCATTAAGAATTTGCCAGACCATACTCATATCGATGTACCGGCGGGTCCACGTGACAATCTCAAGTCTAAGTGCTTTTAATCGATCAGGGTACGACAAAAATTTCAGTTGCGGTGCTAGCTTGGTAGCTCTATGAAGTACCCTCTCTGAACTAATGTGTTCTTTTGAATTTTGGGGATACACACACGGCGCAGCATATAGAAGACGGCTCAACACATGAGCAAAGATTAGCGGACGTAGGGCAAATTGATTGAGTGCAATGAAAGTGCGTCGAAGTTGACCGATTATCCTCAACGCATTTGAACAAGCATGTTCAGTATGTGTGACGGTACTCAAATCACTGTTTATCCACACTCCCAAGTCCTTATATTTGTTCACTCGTTCTATATCACTGCTTTGAAAGCTATAATTAACTAAAGATTGAGCATTTCTGCCACGAACACGTAAATGTTTGCATTTTGATATATTTACAATCAACCTATTGAGCAGAGCCCAATTTTCCACTTCATCGATATCCCGTTGCAGTTTGACTATATCATTGGGTGAACGAATTGCCCGCCAGATTTTCAAATCGTCTGCATATAAAAGCATCCGAGAATCAATAAATTCCGGGATATCGTTGATGTAGACACTAAATAACAATGGACCCAATACTGAACCTTGAGGCACCCCTAATATCGACAGATCTGTGATCAATTCTTTAAAAGAACTACACAACAACGATAATTTAGCTATATGCCGATCAGACAAAGGAAAAGCAATGGTGGTGCTTGATCGCAATGATTACATTAAATTCGGTAAAGAAGTACTGGAAGGTGGTCAATTTACCCCTATTTCAATAGATCATACTAATTCAATAAAATAAAATTTATCAAGTATATGCTTAACTTATACAAAGCCGAAAAAATACCTCTTTCGGGCTATAGACTCATTAGATCTAGTAATGCTATACATTCATTCATGTATTTGCTTCATAAAATACATAAATCTGTTCGTTCCGTACAACCAGTTATCGCCACGTACAACAGCTTTAGTCATAAACTAGCAAAATTCATTAATAAAAAACTACAGCTGCACATGGGTATGACTGAAGCATCCATTAAAGACGGACCTGATTTTGCGACTCGAGTTAAGAATCTGAATCACGATTATCACCTAATTACCGTAGATGTAATATCACTATTTACTAATGTATCCCTGGTTGATGCTATAACACTCGCGAGTAATTTACTGACTGATAAGGAACATAACTGGACACTCGATTTTTCTGAATGGTTTGAACTCATCTCGTTCTGCATTAACAAAAACCATTTGATGTTCAACAAAAATATGTATGTCCAATCTAACCGTGTCGCAATGGGATCTCTATTAGTATCGGCGTTAGCTGAGATTTATTTAAGAAATTGGGAGGGTGACATTTACCAACGCTTACCCACCCTAAGATTTTACGTGCTTTACGTGGATGATGCATTTATGGCATTTGATTCTGATTTACCTCCAGACGATTTTATTTTTGAAGTCCTAAATTCTAAAGATAATAATATTAATTGGAGTATTGAACACCCTGATAACAACTGAATTAGTTTTTTCGACGTAAAGATATTGCTAGGTAATCCAATCAGTACAACAGTGCACAGGAAGGATATCCCTAACATTGTAACTAGGTGGTCATCTCATTCACCTGTAAAGTGGAAAACGTCACAGGCACGATCCCTATTCCTGCGAGCACACCGTATTTACTCAAATGAATATTTACTTCGGGATGAATTGAATTAAATCTATTTTCTTCTAAAACAATCAGACTTTCCACCTAATATCATTAATCGCGCATTCCATCATGCCCGTCGCATCATAAATGATTAAAGACAACGATCTGCAATTGAAGGGAAAAAGTTCATCGAGGTCCCATTCATCAACCAGAAGGCACATTCCTTAATGTGTAGCAATCTCGGTCTATGTAGAGGTGACATATTTCCCTTCACTCGTTCACTACCTAGGCTATCCAGTATGTTCAAACTAAAACCAGAATTTGAATCAGCCGGTGTTGTCTACAATTTTCCATGCCTCCAGTGTAAGAAAATATATGTGGGCCAAACAGGAAGACCGTTAGCTATCCGTGCCAAAGAACACTCATATATAATGAAGAGAGCATTACACGGACAGTATACATCCTCTTGTGCCATTTCTCATCATATAGGTGTTAATAACCACTTAATGGACATTATCCTGATTACATTACTGAGGAAAGAAACTAACAAACCAAAGCGTAAAATTATCGAAGCTTAGTATCTTGAGACTTTTAAAGATTGCATAGTCCCTAACAATAAAGCAGATACCACATTAAAGCTTAGTTTAAACTTAGTTGCTAGAAATTTGTGTTTGCCACCGTCAGTACAGATGGACAATGGATAAATATTTTTTGCACCTTTTAATTCCTTTTACTAATGTGTTTTATTTATAAACCCTGAAGATGACGTGCCGTTGAAATATTGGATTTTTGTAATCAAATAAATATTCATGTTTCCTCGCCTTCTTGTAATAATTCGGATTGAAAACGAATGTTCTCAAATCCATTTTAGTTTAGATGCAACATATTTAAACTTAAACTTATGATATGAGTTTTCATAGGAGCAGAGCATAGCGGCAGCTAATCAGCTACGTAACGTTTTTCCATGTGAAATTGTAAAATATGAAATTGTAAATGCTGGACAAACACGAAAATTTTTGGTAACGAATAATTCTTTGCCAGCGCATTTACAGGTTTATATTTCCAAGTCGACTAAATGTAAGCATCAACGGTCCTCGGTCTAAGGTCAATAATTATTCAATTCCAAAACCAGATAAATGATAATTATAACGTAATACGATAAGGTACTTATGATTCTAACCTGGAACTATTTTCAAAAGGCTTGTTGTATATCAATTTATATGATTGCCAAAACAGGGGCTTTTTTGACAAAGTCTAAAATCGTAAAACAAAACGTAATGTTAATATAACAATATAAATTATGTAATGCTAGAAAAATAATGTTAATGCAATATTAATATTACATACTTCCCAGCTTACGTATATCGCACAGGTTTTCTTGTTCGGAAAGATAGTCTCCAAGCGATTAAAAATTTCACCTTAAAAAAGTTTGAGATATAAAGTAAATACAACCTAACCGAGTGTTGGAATGGGGATTGCATGACTCAAATTCGTCATTAATTCGGTTGTTGCGTTTCCCAAAAACGACAACCATCAACGACAACCATCGACGACAACCATCGATGACAACCATCGACGACAACAATCGACGACAACCATCGACGACAACAATCGACGACAACCATCGTTTATGGGTGAACGTAAGAAAACAACTAAGAGCGACACCAACTATGGACAACTGCAAGTACAGTGCTCGATACACGACTGCAGCATCTGGACAACAATCACCTGCGACAAGAATAAGGCTAAAGAAGACTTCGTATGTGGTTTTTGTGCCAACAAACTAATATGCAACCTTTTCAATAAGCACATATCAACATCCAACACGTCAACTCAAACTACCCCCGTCGTTTCTAATGTCCTTTCTCCACCCACCGACCCTGCCACCATATACACTTCCCATTCCATGTCATCTTCACTCCCCGACACCCCACGTCCCGTCCTTCCTGTCTCGTTTCTCAATAACTTGCATCCATCAATCAAAATCACCTCCACCAACCTCCACTATCCTTCCACTCATAACCTTTCCTCACATCGCTTGCCACCCTCTTTATTATCATTATCCTCTATGTCTCCCGTCGTCAAACCAAATCCCTCCAAATCATCAACTGCCAGCTCTTCTATCGTGATCTCACCTACTCACGTCAGTCGTCCTCCTTTACGGAAGCGCTTTGCTTCTCGCGATCGTTGCGTCATTGTTACTAATATCACGCCTTCTAACTCCTTATCTCCACAAGCACGTCTGGACCACGATGTTTCCGCCTTCAGATCCATCCTCTCGTCTATTGTTCCTGCGGATAAACCATCCTTTTTCAAGGACATTTCTCCTGTCGCATTCATCCGTCTAAACAAATCTTCTCAATCTAATCGTTCCCAGCCCCTCTCCTAAAAATTGTTTTCAAGCATCGCTCTCACGCGTCTTCTGTCGTCTCTCAACGATTCAAACTCATGTCATCTTCAACCACTCGAATTTTCCCCTATCGCGCCCCTTCCGAAATCGCTCAAATCTCTTCAGCCCGCATCGAAAAACGCCGTCGCGAGGAAAACGGCGAAACATCACTCGCCATCCGAAACATAGACGGAAATTTTCAAGTTGTTCACACCCGTCCAAAAATTCGATGGCGCTCCATCTCTCCTATGTGTCTTCTCCACTAGTCTCTTTCGCCACAGCACACGGTTTCCGCCTCGGTCTCCTCAACACTAGATCTATTCTCAATAAATCCGATATTATTCTCAACCTATTCACCAAGCAATTAATCGATCTCTTCTGCCTCACCGAATCCTGGCACTCAGATTCCGACGACCTTTCCATTCGCCGTTCGTTCTCTGCCGGTTGCTCCCTAGTCGAATCCGCCCTCCCTCTCAGCTCATGCCCTTCTAAATCCTCTAATCATGGCGGCATCGTCGCATTCGCGCGTCACCCAGCGTCTCTTCGCAAAATCAATCTCCCTTTCAGTCCTTGCTCTTTTGAATTGCTCACTTGTCGTTATTCTAACCCGATCACTCTAGATCTCTCCATTGTAAACCGTCCTGGTTCATCACCTTCTACAGCCTTATTTTATACCGAACTCGCTGACCTCATTTCTCATTGTTCTTTGTCCTCAATCCCTTTACTCGTTCTAGGCGACTTCAATATCCGCCTAGACCGCCCCTCTTCCACAGATTCCATCCGCTTCATCAACATTCTATCCAACTACAATTACAAACTAATCTCCACTGCCCCCACACATATACTTGGTAGGGCACTCGACATCATCGCTGTCCCCGATCATTTTGCTGCCCACACCTCACTGTCCATCTCTGATCCTGGTCTATCCGATCACTTTCTTATCACCCTTGATCTCGCTCGCAACCACACCCCTCCTCACACACCTACAATCCTACGTCGCCCTTGGAGAAATCTTGACCTCTCCATTCTCCGCTCTGCCTTACTCAAATCGTCTTTATCATTACCCACAATAACATATTCATCTCCTCACAATCTCGCCTTTCTTTTCGACTCTGAACTTACATCCACTCTCGATATTATCTTGCCCTTCAAGTCTCACCTACACCGTCGCTTGCACCGTGCCCCATGGTTTGACATCCAATGCCTACTCTCAAAGCGTCGACTCCGCCATGCTTTTCGAGTCAATCACCGCTCTCTCAGACGCGATTTCCGCTCGATCACTCCGTCTTTCCGTGATTCCTATCTTGCTCTTCGCCGGTCTCATCTCCACCTACTACGTACCAAATGCAACTCCTTCTGGCAGCATAAAATCATCACTTCATTCAACTCTAAGACTCTCTGGCATACTTTTAACTCAATCCTGGCTCGTTCCTCTACGTCTTGCAACATCAATGCTAATGATTATTCGTCATTTCTCCAGACTAAAGTATCCACGCTGCTCTCTCACACCCCGGTCTCCATCCTATCCCACTCTGCCCAGTCTACTCTCATCCTTCCGGAACTCTTTCATCTTCTCCCTGTATCACCTACAGAAGTATCATCTGTCCTCATGTCCTTGCCCAACAAAACCTCACCTGCCGATCCCCTGCCTACCAACATATTAAAATATATATGCTCATCGATATCCCCATTTCTCACAACCTTGTTTAACTCTTCCATCCGCAGTCGTATCTTCCCTTCACACTGGAAATCCGCAATCGTTCGTCCCCTCCTTAAGAAACAATCGCTCGACCCCTCCCTTCCTTCTAGCTATCGCCCCATTTTACTACTCCCTACTCTTTCAAAGCTCTCAGAACGCCTCATCTTAATACAAATCAACGCTTATCTCTCCTCATCCAATCTGTACCCTCCTTTCCAGTCCGCTTTCCGCTCTAATCACTCGACAGAAATCGCATGCATAAAAGTGTACAACGACTTACTCATTTCTCGAGACAAGGCTCTATATAGTGTTCTCATCTCCCTCGACCTCTCCTCCGCATTCGACATTGTCGACCACTCTGTCCTCCTTTCTCGCCTTCGTTATGATTACGGCTTTTCTTCCTCCTCCGTAGCTTGGTTCGCCTCATATCCATCCGACCGTTCCTTTCGCGTCTTTTCTAATTCATCATCCTCCCCTCCCATCCCTATTTTTTGCGGGGTTCCACAAGGTTCAGTCCTAGGTCCCCTGCTTTTCTCTCTTTTGCTTGGCGATCTCTCTCCATTTATCAAACCTTACTCCTTTAACGTCATGCAATACGCCGATGACATTCTAATCTATGCTCATGCACCCGCACATCGCATACACGATATCGGCATTTCTGCCTCCAACTGTCTTTCTTCTATCTACAAACGTCTCTCCAATCTCCATCTCGTTCTAAACGCCGAAAAGTCCAAAATAATGTGGATCCTTCCCCGTAAACCAAGCATATCTCCTCCCATTGTATCTTTTGCCTCATCGATCATCCCTATAGTCCACAATCTCACTTTCTTAGGCTTCCATTTCGATTATCACCTTTCCCTTAAACCCTTCGTCCGTGACAAGGTCCGCTCGTCTAACTTAATTCTTCGTGACATCCGCCGTATCCGCTCCCTTATCGACTTCCGTTCTTGTATGTCTCTTCTTTCATCGCTTCTTTTCCCTAAAATCGATTACTGCCTTAGCCTTTTCGCCAATTCTCCAAAATCCATCATCCTACCCCTACAACGAATAATCAACACCGCCGTTCGAGTGCTCTTTCGTCTCCGTCACTTCGACCACACATCCACATATTTTGCCCAACTCTCCTGGCCCACCATCCACATCCGCATCAAACTCCGCCTTCTTCTCGTTACTTTTCTTCTCATCGCTGTCGGCTCCCAATCGTTCATCAACCTTCCTTTCTTAGACGACACTCGCCCCACCTCGCTATCGCTTCGTTCCTGTCATACCCTGTTACTCCACGTTCCTAATTACTCCAACAACTACGGTCTCCGATCCTTCCTCGTCGCCGCCTCACTCGCCTGGAATCAACTTTCTCTCGACGTCCGCCGCGCTTCCTCCTTTATCACATTCAAACACCTCCTCCGTTCACACCTTCTCGACACCTGATTCACATTTTTGTTTTGTTGTGGTCATGTAAGCATTTGCCACGTTAAAATAAATCCTTTTTTTAAGCGATTGGAAGATCGTATTTTCATTTAGTCTTAAGTGATCGTTGCTGGATCTTGATTGTATAATCTCGCCATAATTATTGTTATTCATTTCTTCAAAAGGGTTAGAGTCTTCGGTATAATCATAGTGTGCGGTGGAATGCTTATACAGTTCAGATAAATCTTTGTTTTCATTGACTTTGATCATTTTATTTATTGTACCAACGTCATATTGTGAAGGACCGTACCTGATTTCATGCTTTCCTCGTGGTACAAAATGTTACGTTGATATAGTAGATTGCCTTCCATCAGATTTTTCAAACAGAATATTTTGAATTACTTTTAAGTAGTTTGGCACGCTCAACCAAGGGATCGTATTTCAAACTTCGATTTCTAATTCAACACAAACTATCCTTCCTCTTCCTATTAGGGAAGTGACTTACCCATCGTATTATTTCGTTTAAGCAACACGAAACGTTCGTTCAGGATTTCATTCGTAGAAGTGCACAGGAGTCCAAGAATTGTTTCAAGAGCGTCAGGCAAAACTTCGACTCATTTTCATCAGTACCGGATACCTCCACTGTTGGATGCAGAGAGGACCGGTAGACGGCTGCGTAAACAAACAATCCAAGAGCGTCAGGCAAAACTTCGACATATTTAGATGAGGGCAGTCCTTAACATTCCAGACGTAGGTGTACCATTCGTCGGATTGTTCCATTTATACGTTTACGCTTTGAATTTTCTTGCAGTCTTAAAGTAGTGGTTTAGATTGATAGTACACCTCTCTCCAGTAGTCATGATTTAATGTCTCGTGATATAAAACTAGGGCATATATCCTAGTGAACGTATTTCGGTCGTTCACACAGTGCAAATATTGTGTTTAAACCTTTTTTGACGATGTGTGAGGACAAGTCTGCAATAGCAATAGCGAACGAATAACGATTAAATTCGTCGATGATCGAAAATACATACTGAAGTTTACTGGGACTTAATGGTATAAATGCTTTGATTTTATCTGATAATCTGTCCATTAAATGTGTGGCTTTTATACAGTGATTTTCAATTGATGGTTTATTGAACCGATGTTTATATTTTCAATTATCTCATATCCCCATGTTCTTATAGTCGTTTGAGAATATTTGATTTTCTCTTTATTTGTTTCTAAGCCTAGTTTGACAGTCGCCATTCGAATGGCGACTGTCATTGTCTAGCTGCGATTCTCCACATATAATTATATCGTCTAAATAAGAGAAAACCATAGTCAGCTTGTGCCATTTTACAAATGGCGCAAGCTGATCTTTATTCTAATAAATTGAATATTATATGTTAATAGGTTCATAAAAATACTGGATAATAAAATATACTTTTAAGATTAAGATATTTACATTTTTAAATATTTTAATATTACAAAATATGTGGCAATTATTTAAGGACCCGTCTCCATGAAGAAGCTTGATTCAATTCGGCTTTTTAAATGATCCGATTGCTCAATGCAAAGTAGGCTAGTTTAAAAACGCGGTATATTATTTCTTGATAAGTCTTAACGTATAAAAATCATATTTATAAAAAATCTTAAAATTAAGATATTTTCATTTTTAAATTTATTTATGTTACAAAATACGTAGTAGACTCAGCTAACTAAACTGACTTTTATGAAATGTAAAATAAGAATTTAAAATCTAAGTTAGCAGAACATTATATCAAATTCGATTACGATTTAATATCACAGAGGTGGGATAAGCTTCTTTTATCAAATTACTTAACAGATCTATCACTTATTTGATTTATAAGCTTTACGTGTTAAATTTTTCTGTTTTATTTTTCGCTTATAAATAATTAGCAAAAGATAAAGAGATACGTTTTAGAAAAGTTTGCTAGTTTTTATCAATAAACTAGTTGACATTTTCTAAACTATTTACTATTGAAAATTGATTTGCTATTAAAATTTACTTTCGTTAGCAATTGCCATTGTTTAGCATTCTAATCTATACTTTTGGATTGTTGGTCTAATTATTTAAAAATATTTATTTTGTTAAAATATTAAATTTAAATTACCTGAAAATAATTTTTTTTCGATCGACGAAAGAAACAACACCAAAAATCGGTAACTTTTGCTGACGACGTTATGTGGCGAGCTGAACATCGTTACCCGGTTGAAGGTAATCGCGCACTCTATACTTACAGCCGCGACGCTGATGATGATTGTTAAACGGATAAAGAATTTATTTTATCACAACATACTTTATTGTTCAAGTACATTTTAAAAATTACATGGAACATTGTATCTTTAATAACGTTAAAATATTAAATTTAAATTACCTGGAAATAAAAAGTTCTAAAATAAAAATAAATTATGAAAATAACTTTTAAGAACGTAATTGTGTTGCAAGTTGTTATTTAAAATACTGCTGACTAATACTGGATATGTTGCATCGATGCAATTTTTCACAAAACTTGTCTTGGAAGAAAAATTCCCTCACTTATCGGTAGCCCTGGACGAGATATTTGCAGTGATTACCTTGATGTTAGATTTAAAGAACTTAAAATATGCAGTGCCATGTTTGGAACATTTATATTCAGAATGTACTCCTAACGAGATAGCATTGAGCAACGAGATAAAACCGATCGTTGATAACCTTAACGATCTTGTCAGATCAAAATTACACCTAAAAAAGCATCCTAGTATTATTGTTCTGTGGGTACAGTACAGTTGCTGTACATTTGCAATCAACAATCTTGATAGAGTTGTGTGTCAGCTTCGCGAGGACTACCAATTTGAATCTGATAGACAATGCAGGCACGTTATCTTAAAGGCTCTTGTAGATACTGATATCTTGGAACGGATGGGATATCGTTGTGCGCTTGTATTGGATCAATTAATAAAAGTGATAGTCAGCTGTCTGGCGAGTAGGGAAACGGACAACGTCGAAAAAGAATTCGGTAAACAATTAGCAATGAACTTGCTTAATCTTTTTACGCCAATACGAGGTTGTATACGCAAGATAATACGCGATGAACTTCGTCGAGAATGCAATGACAATGGAGAGGAAATTCAATTGGACAAAGTTATTTGTGATTTGCTCGACTACTAATTAATTATACAGTAGGATATTGGGTATATTCTTGATGATGAATTTAATATTTGTAAAGATCCATTTTTTAAAATTTTTATATTACTATTTATTTGATATTCTTTTGATGTTTTTATTTTTAATGGACATTTATATTTCAAGATAGAAACGATTTAATATTTAGAATCTTTAAATTTTAATTATAATTAACTTGTACTTTAATGAACAAATCTAAGCTGTAAATTTCATAAAGCTTTTAAATAGTATTTAAGAGTATAAGTTAGTTAGCAACAAATAATATAAATAAATTAATATAAATAATATATTAAAAATATAAATAATATATTATATTATGATAATA
>WNNJ02000963.1:0-12275 GCA_012934845.2 Pomphorhynchus laevis | reverse complement strand
ATTGATTTTAGATGATAGTCTTCTATCGAGAACAATCCCCATCCAATGTATACTTTGACGATCTGTTTACTAAAATATTTCAATTTATAAAATACCTTTTAAATAAATATTAAAATAATACGCCTTAAAATAATATCAAATTAAAATAAGTAATCTTTATAGAATAATTATAAAGATATGCATTGTACATAAATATATTAATTTAGATCGTTAGTAACTCTTCTTTTTATTTTACTTCTGGTCAATTTTAATAATTGTATTTATTCAAACAATAAATGAAAATGTAATTCAGAGTTTTTATATTTCTTCTAATCATTAATATTACAAGTAAAAAATTATTGGAGCTGGATCAAATTAGGGGAAATTATTTTTGATATTTCGCAAACCTCTGTTAGCATCTTCAGAAAATTAATGGATCAACTATTTACGATATTACAAATTTTAAATTAAAAAATAAATGTATAATTGTTCATATATATGAACAATAAAAAATATCAAGACAGCATTTAAGAGACAATAAGCTAGAATATCTTTATGTAAATATAAGAAGTAATTATAAGTTGTAATAATAAGTTATAACGTAGAAGTTGTATTATATATAATATTTACAGCGCTTAATTCTGTTTCTGTTAGAATTGAACGACATATTACAAGGAATTGGCATAAGTAATATAGTAAACTACAAAACAAGGATTTTTTATTGATCCGGTAAATATGTCATCTTTTCGACATAAATTAATAATAGTTTTAATTGATGTTATATAAGTTATATACCTTACGAAATTTTTTTAATTAATTCATTGGATCAACAGAAATAGGAAAATGATATTTCGCTAATTTATTAATTAAAATATGAGAATTTTTTAAAGAATTGCTACAATTTGTAAATATATTGGATTTCTTCAAAGTCATTTAAATAATTTAATAGATGCATATTTTAAACTGGTAAAATATATTAATCGACGCAATATTATTTTAAATTAGGTACACTAGATAATCAAAGTTCATCAGAGGAAATGCATAATGAATACAAAATAAAATAAAAATAAAATAAAAAATTTAAATAAAAAATTTAAAAAAATTAAAAATTACATTTTATTTTACGTTTTAAATATATAATAATTGTAAAATATAAATTATTATATAATACGTTAGATCAAGTAGTGGAGAACAATTCTATTTGATATTTTGCTAACCTCTGTTAGCCTCATCGGGAAATTACATCTTCTGAAGATGCTTACAGAGGTTTGCGAAATATCAAATTAATATCATAAAATATATAATATTGAATGTATAATGAATGCGAATTTATCAACAAAAACTTTCTAATAAAACAAGAAATATCATGCAAATTACATTTTATTATTATGTTTAAAATATATAATAAGCGTAAAAACAAAATAAAGAAGGAAAATTCAGAAAATTACATCTTCAGAATTACATCTTTTAATGCCAGGAGCTATTATTATATCAAATTTTCCTCTGATTCTGTCCCACCAAATATATGCCAAAGTATACCCTTTATCTAGATAATGTGATAATCACTAGATAATCTAGATTGTCTAGTGTAAACAATTTCCTACCTTTTCATTTTTTATTTCACAATTATTTGATTGATTATATTTTTTAATTAAAATTATTATTTAATTATCATTAAAATATGTCATTGCAAATTATGGCAATTCGTAAGCTTTCGCTATTTGATGTGCATCAATGCATATGCAAATGCATGCAATCAATCTCACATATCATTCAGCCGAACGAAATCTGAGGCTACAAATATGTACTAAAATTTAATAAAATAAATTATTTAAAATGAGTGGTTTATTTTGTTGTAACAAAATTATCCATTACTAAGTTACGAGTTGTAAATTTAATATTTGAAGCAATTGTTCATGTTTCATTTTTTGTTTTGTTTTTTTGATTTTCAGAAATCAAAAATAATATAATAAATATATATTAATATATAATAATCTATATAATTATATTATACAAAAATATCATAATAAACATTTGATTACAATTTTAAATTAAGTTCATTTTGATTACAATTTCAAATTACTCATATCTTTATCCTCTTGTTAGATAAATTATAATAAACATATAAAATTTATTTGATTTATTTTGATTAAATGATTAAATCGTTTATTGTTCTCAAACCTTGTAAATTTTTATTTTACATTTTGAATATTTTATATCGTAGATTTCTATGTTTTGTACTTTAGGAAATGCTAGATGCACGTCGAATGACTGAATGGGGCAATTTGAATTTAGTGGACCGAAGTGATGATGAAGAAGATAAAGGTGGAAAAATTACAGACCGCATAAAATTACCAGGTTTTTCAGAATTTATTTGCTTTGGCAATTTTATGTTATTTCACTTAGGAACTCGTGAACTTTGCAAAAGCGGAAGAGTCGTTGATCGCGAGCTAGATGTTTACTGTGTCTGCATATGCCCTACAGGTGCAAACGTTTTCTACATTTTTCTCTAGCAGCTGTTAACCAATTGGCGGTTTTTAGATCTTATCTTATATTATCTTAAAAGATACAAGATAATATTTATTAAATTTTATCTAATTATTATTAAATATTATTTAATATCAATTAAATTTGTGATATTAAAATTGCTGTCAACTAAAATTCGGAGCATTCCGAAAACGTAATAAATTAAACGACCTAAATTATTAAATATTAGAAATTGTTCTAGAAACATTTTTCGTAAATTTCCTTGAAATTTACATTATGCATTAATTAATATTTTATGCTTTTAAGATTCGATTTAATATTCTTATTTCCTTATATATTTCTTTCTCATAGGTATATTTCATTTATATATTTCTTTCGTTTATATTTCTTACATTATAAAAATGTAATTTATATTTCTTCATTGCTACAATAAATTTTAATTTATTAAATTTTAATAAATTTATGAAGGTATGCATTTATATTCAATAAATATAAATACTTAATTTTCGCAAAATACAATAAACTTTTATTCACAACATTTTAATTTGTAGAACAAATAAACAACTAATTCCGTTTCTACTTAGCTTTACTTCATTCCCCTATTTCCATTACTAGTCAAAACAAAGTTTTTATTTTATTATTTAACTTATTTAACTTATTATTTAAATATTATTTAAATTATTATTTGAATTATTATTTTATTAAAATTATTATTTTAATTTTATTATTTAATATCAAATTACTAAATTATTATTGAATTATAAAATTATTTAAGAATAATTATTAAATAATTATTTAATTATTAAATAATTATTTAATTATTGAAAATATATTATTAGAACAAGCTCATTTTAGTCCAATGACATTTTCTGTTGAAGTTGGTCAATAAGTACATAAAATCCTTTAACAGATGGCAACTAAATTGAGTATGAAAAAATCTCATCTACATTGTAATTATAGAAATAATAAAACCCAGATAGTATTTGCTCTCGCTCGTACAGCGTCTGCCTGTTTTAGATTACCGCGATCAACATACAAGCAATCACTGCAATTTGTAAAAAACCAAGGCGAAACTTAAAAATTTCATTTTAACATTTAATTGGACCCATTTGAGGGAACCCTATTTTGTAAAAATAAAAAAAAATTATTTTATTATTTAATATCGAATTATTACTAAATTATTATTAAATTATAAAATTATTTAAGAATAATTATTAAATAATTATTTAATTATGAAAGTATTTAATTATTTAGTTATTATTATTGATATTAAATTAATTTATTGTTATTAATATTAAAAATCAACTTCTGAAATAAAACTATTTAACAAGTAGATAAACAATTGTTCCGCAATAGAACAATTGTTCTTATTGTGTTCATAGAGTAACAATTTATTCCCGTAATGCATCAATATGAAATCAGCAATAAAACCTACAAACGATAATTACTTTATCAATATTTTTGATTTGTATTAAAAATTTACCCCTTTTCTCTTTAGCTTTTCTTCATTCTCCTGTTTGAATTTTCTCACCAGTATCATATTCAATTGTGATATATAAGGCAATTGTTTTAATGTAAAACTAGTAGCCACTATCGATCGAAATAAAATTTCCAAGATGATATTGAAAAATATTTAATATTCAGATAATATAATAAACTATCAATTCATTTATTTTTGTTGTCAGTGAAAAACAACAGCCTTGAGTCTTACTCAACAGCCTATGATCATCGGCAGTAATCTATGTTTCCTAAACTCTTCAGTCCAAACACATTTGTGTGTTTAGGGATTATTATGGAATATCATCAATCATTCTGATTATACCATTATATTATGCCATTAAGACATAATTAAATATACCATTCGTTAATTATGCTATTAATTATTTAATTAATTATGCCATTATTATATTATACCATCAATTATTATGATTATACCATTCTATTATGTAAAATCTTAAGATTGTAGATATTTTCCTTTTTTCTACATCCAAAATCTGTAGATGTAACAGTTACTAAAAATCATAAGTAATTATCTTGAAAGTGGCAAAATTATTTAACTAATTGAATACTAAACAAAATATATTTAAAACAATTAAATAATTTTGTATTTAAGTAAATATAATTAAATAATTGTGCCAGTTGAATCGCTAGAAAAATATTATCACCTTTTCTTATTTGTTCTAAATATGATATAGATTAATTCTGGTATCTGAACTGATCCTGATATTGAATAATATATTATTTGATGTTCACAGATATGTGTAGGTCATTTTTAAATATATTGCGTTTCGTGATAAATATTTTTATTTAATCAATAATAAGTTATTTTAAAAATAAGTTGTTGATATTTGTGTATCAAATTGTATATTAATAAATAGTGAAATATAAATCAAATATAAAGTAACAAATAAATTTATAATTTTTGTTTTAAGTATGCCTATTTTAATGATAACAATTTATACGAAATATATTATTTTGTTGTAAAATAATATATATTTTGAAAATTACAGCTGTGTTCGTTTCCGCCAGAGAAAATATACAACAATCCATAAAATATACAACAGTCCAATATTCTCAAGGAATGTGGTGTATTATTTTTATATTTTTATAATAAATGTATATTATTATTTAGTGTTTATATTTAATATAATAAATGAATTGCACTTTATTAGCTCGGGACAGGCATTTCGTTTCATGATGTGACGGCTTGTATTTGTTGTACTTTCTCTTTCATTCTATTTTGGGAGCTAATTTATCTTATTTATCGATTTTTTTAGGTCGTAATATGATAATTTGTACAAGTGAAGGAGCTCCATTGTATTCGCTCGATCATTTAAGTAATTTCGATCCGTTTGATTTAAAATACGACGCTACACCTGAGCAGGTACACTTTGATATGAATGAATGTCAATTCGCATCGGCACTTGATAAAGCACTGCGATTAAACAATACCCAATTGATAAATGAGGTTATACTCGCCACTCCCGTTGAAACTAGTATGTAATATTAAAAAATGATTGTTTTCATATATCTCTTTTTGCTCAGTTCCCTGCATAGTTAACCGTTCGGATTCAGTTTGGATACAACGTCTACTTAGCTTTCTATCAACTGAACTACTTTCAACAATAAGCATCGAATTATATATGAAATGGATTGATGCATTGCTTTCAAATCATTTGTTTGCTCTGAAGACCCAAAGTCAGGCCATTCGACCAATATTGTGCGAATTACAGAAAAACATTACATTTAGATTTCAACTTCTGGGGAACATGTGAGTAAACATATTATATTTTAGTGACCAAACTTATTTAATCTGGTTAGTTTAAACAGATAAAAGTATTTTAATCAGATAACAATTCGATCATTTTATAAAATCACTTGTATTCACTTTATATTCAATTCACTTTATATTGATTTTTCTTTGTATACTTTACACTTTTTTAAGAAGCAGCGTATTGAACCGACTTTATATGAGTTTAGATTCCTTGATTTTGGATATAATTGTATTCGCCATACATATTTAAACATTGGCGTTTGATCCGGATTCAGCTGGCGAAATTAGATCCCCAGGATTGTCACTGATATTTCAACTAACCGTGCGTAATATGCATTTTAAGTATGATTGAGGATGGCATAAGACGTGCAGTTTCAAAGATAATTGTGTTGATATAATCTTTTCACTAATCTTTGCTTTGTTAGGCCAATATACATTTTTTACAAATTAGGCACGGTATATCGTATACCACACTATTACATTCGCTTAGAGGTTTCCGTTTAGAATTCCACAAAGGTTAGCGCCACGTCTATGGTACATGCTCAAATCCGCATTATACTTATAAGATATCAACTTCAATTTGTTAAGGGATTGCTGATGTATAGAGGATTCTATATAATTTATTATATCTAAGTACATTCAAATATAAAATATATTAAATACAAAATAAAAAAAACTGAATATTTACATTAGATTGTATTTGATTGCATCTGTGAGCTGAAATTTTTCCGATTGTGGCACGATATTATCCTCACATGTATTGATCTTATTTTTGATACAGCAGGACGCTACTAATCAGTCTGGGTGGGTCTCATCAGCTGCTGACCCAGACCTACATTTCACGTTTCGACCCTTATTATATGCTTTCTCCGTTGACTGATGCTGATCGGATTTGAACTAAGGACGTCTGTATAGTGATTCAACGCAACATCCACTAAGCTGGCTGCTCCAGTGGTGTAGATATACATTTCTGTATATTACTTTTGGTAGGGGATCGTATTCTAACGATCTATTAGAAACCTACCCGATGTGTGTGATCCGCTAGCCGGATCACCCGTTTTTCATGCTGCCACTTGCAATGATAGTTTTTAATTGTATTTGATTGCATCTGTGAGCTGAAATTTTTCCGATTGTGGCACGATATTATCCTCACAGGTATTGATCTTATTTTTGATACAGCAGGACGCTACTAATCAGTCTGGGTGGGTCTCATCAGCTGCTGACCCAGACCTACATTTCACGTTTCGACCCTTATTATCTGCTTTCTCCGTTGACTGATGCTGATCGGATTTGAACTCAGGACGTCTGTATCGTGATTCAACGCAACATCCACTAAGCTGGCTGCTCCAGTGGTGTAGATATACATTTCTGTATATTACTTTAATATACAGTAATATACAGAAATGTATATCTACACCACTGGAGCAGCCAGCTTAGTGGATGTTGCGTTGAATCACGATACAGACGTCCTGAGTTCAAATCCGATCAGCATCAGTCAACGGAGAAAGCAGATAATAAGGGTCGAAACGTGAAATGTAGGTCTGGGTCAGCAGCTGATGAGACCCACCCAGACTGATTAGTAGCGTCCTGCTGTATCAAAAATAAGATCAATACCTGTGAGGATAATATCATGCCACAATCGGAAAAATTTACATTTGAGTAAATCATACTTTTTAATGTTTGTGTTGAACATGCTGCTCTATATGCTTCTGTATGATATTTTGTTTAAGTAGTTTGGATAGACTATTTTAAAGTCGAACATGTTTGTTTGGGTAGACAATATCGAACATGTTTGCTTTCTTTATGAATAAAATTTGTTTGAAGCAACAGAAGTATTTGAAAGAAAAATATTGATGTTTACG
Source organism: Pomphorhynchus laevis (assembly GCA_012934845.2). Taxonomy (NCBI): domain Eukaryota; kingdom Metazoa; phylum Acanthocephala; class Palaeacanthocephala; order Echinorhynchida; family Pomphorhynchidae; genus Pomphorhynchus; species Pomphorhynchus laevis. The sequence goes on along the minus strand of WNNJ02000963.1, from coordinate 4,673 downwards.
TCATCTGTAATCAGGTCGGAATATCCATAATCCAATCAGTTTAATTTTTTTAATTTTATTTCGGTAATAATTCTTTGATGTCGTAAGAATATGAATTATTTGAAAATAACTTTTTTTGAAAATATGATGATTTCTGTAATGCCTTTACGCTTGTTTCTGTTGAATGTCAAAACTTGTTTGTCAAACCTTATGATAATTAGTTTATGATATCCCCAATTTTTATCAATAATTTTTGGCAAAAATATTACTTGAAGCGCAATTACTCCATTAATAACTAATTTGTTCGCATCAATCCGATTGTTCGCATCAATACGATTGTTCACATTAATACAATTGCTTGCATTAATGCGATTGCTCGCATCAATACGATTGTTCACATCAATACGATTGTTCGCATATATACGAGGGTTCACATATATACGATTGTTCGCATGTATGCGATTGTTCGCATGTATGCGATTGTTCGCATGTATGCGATTGTTCGCATGTATGCGATTGTTCGCATGTATGCGATTGTTCGCATGTATGCGATTGTTCGCATTAATACGATTGTTCGAATTAACTCGATTATTCGCATTAATACGATTATTCGCATTAATACGATTGTTCACATCAATACGATTTTTCGCATATATACGATTGTTCGTATTAATACGATTGTTCGCATTAACACGATTGTTCGCATTAATACTAAATGTGTCTATGTCAAATACTACATTCATTTTTGTAAATTAGCAATGTTCATATTTTAGAATTGCGAATGCGAGTCAAATGGCGAAATACAGTGGTCAAGCAGTCAACCTGATAAGAAAATTCGACAATATGAAATCTAGCAAAACAGAAAGTCACAGTTGATTGTTTTTATTGCAGTTTACTTCGTGTATATCTTTTGTATAGAAAACAACGTGGATTTTGTTTCTGTTGCCTAATGAAATCAAATAAATATTGCAATATTATTTCAGTAAATAGGCAATTTTTAAATTTATCCGTAACGAATACATACTGTTGCGTTGCATTTTAAATTTACTTTAAATTTTGAATTTATTTCAAAAAACAGTTTTTCAATAATTTTCAATTTTAAAGTACACTACGCTTTACGAGTACGGTTTGTTGTGATGCATTTTAAATTTACTATAAAATTTGTAGCAATTGAAAAAATGATTTATTAGATATTTCGATATATTTTGATATTTATTTGATATTTATTTGATATTTCTCTAACCTTTTGTTAGCATCTTCAGAAAATGTAATTTTCCGAAGATACTAAGAGAGATTAGCGAAATATCAAATAAAATTTAAATAATTAAATTTATATTTAAAATTAAAATTTAAAATTTTGCTACTAGAGCTCCATACTTTGAGCTCTAGTATGGTTGTGTCTGATTTACGGGGTATTAAGAAATTTTAAAATTTTTTTGAGATTGAAACAATCTTTATATTTTGTATAGCATATTTCAACTGAATTCTTTACCAATAAGAATTCAGTTGAATTCTTTATACAATCACTATGTCTCATAATCTCGAATTATTGTATCAATTCGTTACTTCTTGTGATCTCTGATGCGTTAATCCAAATTATTATAATTAAATTTGTTAACCTCAATAATTATTTTGAACACAAATACATTTAGTTAATATAGTATTGAATATTAATGTATGGGTTTATGGCATCGACAATGTACCTTCTTTGTAAGTCTTATCCAATGTAGCAATGAAGCCTTCGAGATTACAATAGCATATTTCAAAGATCAATGAGGATGAAAATGAAAAGATATTTCACATTTCCAAGAACTTGAGAGAAATTATGAAAGACAATCGGATCGGAATGGCTTTACTCAGCTGGATCTAGTAGACAATAGAACGATGGGTTTTTTGAGAATATGATAATATCTTATTATAATTTTAAAATCTGGGAAATCGCATTTGCTTTTAGAAAACTGAATTTTACCGGCTTATCAGCCAGCGTCAGATGTCATGACAAAGATATCGCTATGCATACGGAAGAATGCAATACGATAATAATGAAGAATATTTTTAAGACTTGTATTAAAGACGAAACCATATATTTTCAAATAATCATATAATAATTATATTTCAATAAAATGAAATAGTCAAAATATAAATAATAAATTTGTTAGATTTTTAAATAAAATTAAATTTTTTATCCGGAAATAATAAAAACGCAATTAAAATTATGAAACTACGGAAGAATGTAATATGATAATAATGAAGAATATTTTTAATACTCTTCAATGTATGTGATTAGTATTAAAGACGAAACCATATATTTACAAATAATCGTTTTAAAATATTAAACTTATAAACAGATATAAATACCGTAATTATGCTATTTATTATCTTAATTATTACTTAACTGTCGTTTGAATAAAGTTATTCCAATCTTGCTCACGACTTTGTTAGCTCATATTATATAAATAATGCGGTTATTTTTACATTACTTAAAATCGATTAAATATAAAAATTATTGAAATTATATGAAAATTTAATAATATAAAATGTCAATAATGATATTATATGTCTGCCTTTTATGCTCTTTATTTATAATTCATTTGATGGAACATCAAGAAACATATTTAATTGATATTTCGCCGATTAACGATCAGTATCATCAATTAATATAATGTCAACATGTAGATTATATATAATATACCTTGTTTCATTATAATATTCAAGAATGCTGATATATTTAAAATAGTTGATAATGATCCATTATTGATAAAGAATTATTGGAACTGGATCAAAAGAAAGAAGAAATTGTTTTTGATATTTCGCTAACTTCTGCTAGCATCTTTAGAAAACTACTGATTTATGTACATTATAACATGCCAGCATTATAAGATGTAAATGCAAATGATTTACTTTTAGGATATCAAAAGTATTTTCATTTACAATTTATCGATTCAATATATTTAATAATATTTTAATAAATTATACAATTATTTTTATAAAATTTTATAATCATTTGATTAATATGATTACTGATCGATTACATGCTAATTTGAAAAGGATGAAGGGAGTGCTGCCAGTCGTCATCAGTAGCAGTCTACCCGTTTTTTAAACTTCAAAGATGTTCTGTGCACTTAAGAAACAAATTGACTAAGGTTTTGGAAACACACATCTTAAATATACAATTTGTGATGCAATCTTGCATGATTATCACATATAAGGTTATCATGCCTATAAACTGTCGTTTTTGTTTGCTTTTAATGAAAGAGAGCCGATTGAACTATTTTAATGATATTTTTTCAACTTCAACTGTCAACTCGTATTTTATTAATTTGATTGCAAAATATAGCTACAGTTGTCTTTAGTAAAAGATACCGAATATCACCCAGCATTAGTCGATAAAACTAATAGTGTTTTGAGCATTGAACCCTAAGTTTTGAGCCGTGAATCAACGATAAAGACTTAATTATATTTTTGTAATCTTACCTATTGATATTTCATATACTTATGAATGCTCTATTGTATTTTAGCCGAGGTATAAAGACAATAAATAAATATCTTTCTTTATATTTTTAGTAATATTTATATTTATTAAATATGATTTTAATTACTATGAATATTTAATTACTTCAAATATTTAATAATTACTAAGGGGTGCAAACCCTATTTAGATGACTCATCGTGACACACTCCTGACCATGTTAGTGGTTTGAGCATCCACTGATAGCCAAATCTCCGTGCAAGTTAATCTGAAGCTATTTCATGTTCCGGGTCACCCATCTTAGACAGGTTCAGATGGAGGATCGCCTAGCTCCGAGCAAGGAGTAGATTATGTAAAACATATCATATTTAGTGAAACTCAATGCTGTGCTAATTTAGGTTCTACCATGTTAGTCAGGTTTGAGCAGAGGATTGTACTATCTCTTAAGGGGAATATCATTGCTCTAAATTGTAATGTCCTGCGAAGCGCAAAGCTACGTCAACTCAGGATTTTTTCATGTTAATAAGGTTAGAGTGGAGGATTTCCTTAGGCCTTAGCGGGGAGTAGCAGGCTTTAAATTGCTATCACTGACTTCTTTAGAACAAAGTACGAATTCTACTGAAATCTATCGAACTCTGCAACCAACGAGCTCTACCGAATTACACCGAACACTACAATCAACCAACTTAACAAGCAACGAACTATACAATATTGAGCTCTATAGTTAGCTAAACTATATATGAAAAGCTATTACTATTTTATTGTTTGCTGTTCAACATAGCCGAGAGGCATAAATGTTTTTTCTAATGAATCTTTGCATAACTGTTATTGTTATTAATAATATTTGATTAATAATTCAGTCCAAGACAAAAGATAATTCTGCAAATGAATCTCTTCATTAATATTTAATATTATTTTGAATAATTAATATGTAATAATTTTATAATTTCGAATCGATTTTTTAATAATCAAAATAATATTTTTTTAATAAAGTAAAAATTATTACTTTTGTAAATCATTTACATTATTTAATAATTATTATTTAATTATTATAATTATTATATTATTAATAATTATATTTAATACTGTATTTAATATACTAATGTATATTATAAATAATAATTATATTATTATTTAAATTATTATATTACATTATTATTGTTAATTTATTGTTCCAGCAGATGTATAATTGAATAAAATAAAATAAATAAAAAAATAAATAAAA
>WNNJ02000961.1:0-66199 GCA_012934845.2 Pomphorhynchus laevis | reverse complement strand
ATATATAAATATATAAAAATATATTTAAAATATAAATTAAATATTTTTATATATTTATATATAATATATCCATACATTTTTCTAATAAAGTTAAAATCTATTTTTAAGAATATTTTGTTGATTAATAATTCTCCATCATAAGAAAAAGTAAGAATTCTATAAAAAAAATAAGAATTTTGTACTAAGAATTTCTAGTTCACGAAGTGAGAATTTTTAAAATATTTAATTTTTGTGAATTGATTAATAAATAATATACAATTTTTAGAATTAAGATTACAGGTCATCAGGAATTTGCTATTATATTTTTGACACAATATAGCAACAGGTCCAAATACAACCTAAAGATGCATTACCCTAATGAAATTTGATTATCTAATGTAATATATGATTCTAACACAGAATATATTATTGACTAAAAATTTTCCTTTAGAGAGTTTAAATTTATTTTTTATAAAAAATAAATTAATTTTTATAAATATATGTTAATTTATATATTTACAAATATAAATTATATTTTTATAAAAATTATTTGTATTAAATGCACATAAATCATCAATTTATGGAAACATATATTTCATATTTCATATATTTTATTTTTTAAACCGTTATGAACAAATTCATATTCTTTATAGCTCAAAAATATGTTGTAATATTACTTTCTATTAAATGTTATCAGTTTAATTACGAAATATTATATATAATAAAAAAATATAAAAGCTATGTATATAGAATATTTGTATATAGAATCTATATATAAAATTTATAAAAATATATATTATATATTATAGATATAAAATAATATATTTTAATATATATTTATATAAATATATTATAAATATATTATATTATATATTTATTAAATATACTTTCTCTGTATATAGAATAAAAAATAATCTTTTTGTTCCATTTTATTATATATAATAATAGTATAAAAACTATATATATAGAATTTATGTATATAGAATCTTATCTTTACGATATAAGTTGATAAATGTTATAATAGTATTTATATTAGTATTAAATGAACTTTCATCATTAAAAATCCGATTAATTTGCTCGTCTATAGTTTGAATATACTTAAATTTTAAGTCTTAATATTTTAGATTTCAAATTCAACGTTACAGCCGAACCATTACCACATTCCATGCAAACAAAATTTCAGCAGTTCATAACAGATTTAAACCAAATTAGTTTTGTTAAAGGTGTTCCTCGATATCATGCTTCGATTCAGGTTAATTACAATATGTTCATCTTATGATTTATATAACGCTCTTTTGATATTCATAGCAAATGCGGTAATAATCAATTGTTAAAATAACAACAAAAAATGATAATTGATTACCACCTTGTGCTAATAACTAAATGCATCATCAAATATTTTGATATTTTCCACTATCAATGGAAAAAATTCAAAAAAGAAAATTTACGTTCCTCTTTAAGAGTTGAATAACATGAGTTTAGATATTTGGATAAATATTTAGTGTATTTCTTTTTGTAAAAATTACAACAATAACGTAATCGTTCTGCTAACAGTAATTGCACAAACTGCAATCAGTAAAAGCGTTTTAAAACAATCGAATTAATAGAATCAGATTTAAGTAAATACAACATTGGTTACCCGCATATGGGTCCAATATAAATAATGTTAATTGGAAACTAAACATATTAGTTTTGTACAAATCAGTATTACATTAAGGTTTTATCTCTTGATAAGGTCAGACTTCATGGAATTCCATAATTTCCTCTTTCTTTTCCATGCTCTCTATGATGCACGCGCCATTTTCCATCTGGACTCCCATACTCAAAAATAGAACATGAATGACATGGCACACTGGTCCCCGATGGCACGCTTGAGTATCGGCCCAACTCCTCCAAGAAAACTAGTGACTCGGTGCCGATCGATCCGTGAATCTCTATGGCGTTTGGCGTAAATGAGTATATGCGATCGTACAGTTAAGAATATTTTTGCCGTTTTCTTAATTCGGCTAGCTTGGCGGCTGCTTCTTAGTGATGGGTTGCAGAGGCCTGGTAACTCCTCGTCAGGGTATTAATGCAGGTGAAATCCCATACCAACCACTTACCGGCCGACCACGGGACGACTGTGATACCATCTGGACGCCTTCCATCATCACGAGAGATTCCGCTGGGCTCAAGCCGATCGAATTAATCATTTGAAATTGTTCGAAAAATTTTCCGATTGTTCTTCATTTCATATTTCGTAAATCTATTAAATTGTTTAGAAAAAATATCACGAAATTGTCAATATTGTTCATTAATGTAATTTAAACCTAATGCAATTCTTTATTAGATGATATTCTCATTCATTCGTTTCTATGACGCTTCATTGAGTTAAATATTCATTTTGAAGACAATATGAACGCTATTATCTGCAGTGGACTCTAACAATTTCATGTACTTGACCTTATCCTTCTCCTTGACCTTATCTTCTACTTGACCTTATCCTTGGCCTTATTGTCCCATTCTTTATTTCATGAACAATATTTACTTTTAAAAATCTTAAAAACAGCTTTTAGTATAACTTTTGGTAATCATTTGCAATTGATTAATAGTTTAATCTGATTTATTGAGAAAAATAAAGAAAATAAATAGGAAAATAGAGAAATTTAAATAAAGAAATTTACTTTTAAAAATCTTAAAAACAGCTTTTAGTATAACTTTTGGTAATCATTTGCAATTGATTAATAGTTTAATCTGATTTATTGAGAAAAATAAAGAAAATAAATAGGAAAATAGAGAAATTTAAATAAAGAAATTTACTTTTAAAAATCTTAAAAACAGCTTTTAGTATAACTTTTGGTAATCATTTGCAATTGATTAATAGTTTAATCTGATTTATTGAGAAAAATAAAGAAAATAAATAGGAAAATAGAGAAATTTAAATAAAGAAATTTACTTTTAAAAATCTTAAAAACAGCTTTTAGTATAACTTTTGGTAATCATTTGCAATTGATTAATAGTTTAATCTGATTTATTGAGAAAAATAAAGAAAATAAATAGGAAAATAGAGAAATTTAAATAAAGAAATTTACTTTTAAAAATCTTAAAAACAGCTTTTAGTATAACTTTTGGTAATCATTTGCAATTGATTAATAGTTTAATCTGATTAATAGTTTAAGTTTGTAAAAAGATCGTTTGTAGTTGATCCTTGCTTGTAGTCAGAACTTTGTATCAAATTTATTCGAACTTTATAATTTAAAATAAGTATTGAATTATATATCTAATTTTCTTAGTTTATTTATACAAGCGAATATTTTACTTTAAAGGTAACAACCGAAGACAAGATAAAGAAAATTTTTGATGAAATTAAAGAACTTTGTAAAACAGAGGACGAACTAATGGCTAAATTCAGGCAACTTCGAATTAAGCACACAAATGAACACGAGCGACTTGCTAACGAAATGTTAGTTATCAAGTTTAGGCCTTATAAATATTAAATTTGATAGCCCTAAGAATTTACTCGTGAATCCCATATTTATATCTGGAAATTTTTATTCTAGAGCTCCTCTTAATTTTTAGAGCTCCTAAAAAACGTTTGATGTCTTCCTTCCGCTTGTGGTCACGATGCTTGCACGAGTGTTGGGAGCATATTTTCAGAGTATTTATAGTATCCGAAAAGTACACGTGATAACGTGTGGGAAGTAGCTGTGCTCCCGTGCTGAGCATATAGTAAGGCAGTTGAAAGATATATGTATAATTATATGCAGTCAATTAAATTTGAGATAATTCAGTTGATATTGAGATTTCTCATAACAAAAGAATCCTGAACAGAATTGCAATTGCTCTTGAAGTCATGTTTTTACTAAGTCTAATATTGTATTAGAGCTTAATGACTCTTAATGCGGATAAATTGAATTCCTTATAAAGAAGTTGTTTCCTGTTATAAAGGAAATCTTATAAAAACTTATCTTTCAGCGAGGTAAAAGAAATAATAGTCAACCAATGTATGAAAATACGTGATTTAGTAGAAGTGATCCTGATCGGACGTACTTCAACTTAATCATAACATCAAGAAAATATATTTCAATTGTATCTTTTTTAGATGCTATTATGACCATAATAGCATCTATTATGGTAATAATAAATGATTAGTAAAGATTGTAAACAAAGAATGATATATAACATCTTTGAATCTATAGGGAGTGAACCACCTTGATAAGCAAAACCCCTACCAGTTCTGAATCTGCTTTATATCTTAGAGTTACTTATTTCCTCCCGAGGCGTGCCCATTCGTCGATACAGGTTGATCAAATAGACCCTAGTATTATCAACAAACCGTTTCTTGAGATTCAATAAGTACTTATATTCTTTTTACAACCGTAAACCCTTTTTAAAGACAGAGACTTCTACAGCTACAAAAAGAAGATTGAAGAGAAATAAATATTTAAGAGAAACTCTAATTCATTTATTCTAGAGCTCCTCTTTAGAGTTCCTACATTACCGGGAAAATAAAGTTAACAGGTCAACAATTACTTGTCAGTCAAATTAGTTAGATAACTGAGTCTACGTATTTTACATAATTTTGTAAGATTTTATACAATTTAAATTTATTTCAAGTTAAAATAAAAAATTGAAATTTAAAATAAAATTCAATTTTTATGAATTGACTAATAAATAACAGACGTTTTATCAGAATAAGGAGTAGAGGTCATCAATGTTTCCATTTTGGGTGATTTTAATGCTCTTCACATTAATTGGAACAGTTATTCGAGGTTTCGAGGCTGTGATTTTCAGTCCTTTCTCCTCCATAGTACTTTTAACGAATGCTATTTAACTAATTGTTATAAGATTTTTTATAATTTAATATCAAGTTAAAATAAAAAATTGAAATTTAAAATAAACGTCATTTTTATGAATTGACTAATAAATAACAGACGTTGTATTATAATAAAGATTAGAAGTGATGAGAAAGAACTGATATGCTATCAGGTTTCTGACCCTTTTATTTTTCGTCCACTAAAATTCAGTATCTTGAAATATAGACATCTTTTTTTCTTATTATACATTTATTACTTACATATTCAGAAACTCATATCACTTGACTGAAGCAACATATTTTGTGTTATAAATTTTAAATTAAAAATATGTTTATCTAGTGGCACCATCACACCCAAAGTGGCTACCGCAAGCGAAAATGCTTTCTTCCCCACTGCTTCGAGTGATAATCTTCAGATCTCTCGTGTAAGACTTTCGATACCTTCGGACGATACGACTGACGCTACAGTAACATGCTTGATGTAACGTGGATGATCAAAAAATGGGAACATTTGCCGGTCATCGACCAGGCCGTTTGCGACGTCGACGAGGGATTGCCATCGGATTAGCCGTGCAAGCAGATAAAGGACGAACTTATCAAACATTTTAACTTATTACTATGTTAATCTTATAAAAAATTAGATTCCTTAATTTAATACAGGAGATTTGTAAATAATAATTTAAATATAACTCGTTATTAAATCACTTTAATAATATTATCGTTTTTATATTATTAAAATTATATGATTATAATTGTTACACTAATTGAACCCTGCTAATTTAAGATAAATAATTGTTATAAGATTCTTTATAATTTAAATCAAGTTAAAATGAAAAATTGAAATTTAAAATAAAAGTCATTATTTAATGTATTATATTTTTTATTATATGGTATGCATGAATGCTCATGCAAAAATATGTTTCTTGTAAATTTAAATATGTCATCTTTACGATATAAATTAATAGTAGTTTTAGTTAATGTTAATTTAATGTTCATATCTAGATATATACCTTCTTTATCATTAATATTGGTTTTATTAAGAATGAGGCTACCTGGATAAATTTGTTCGCTTATTGAATAAAAATTGCTAGAATTAAATACACATATAGCATCAATAAAAACCAACTTCTATTTATTAACTAATAAATAACAGACGATATATTAATAATTTATTTTTTATAAATAAAAATAAATAAATTAAAATAAATTAAAATTAATAATTAAATTATAAATAATTATAAATAATTCTTATAAGATTTTGTATAATTAATATCAAGTTAAAATTTAAAGTTGGCATTTAAAATAAAATTCAATTTTTATGAATTGACTAATGAATAACATATAATATATCAGAATAAGGATCAGAAGTCATCAGGGGGAACTGCTATGGTATTAGGTTTTGGCCCTTATTATTCGTCCCAACATAGCAGCGGGATAATTCACTAAGAAAATTCATTTTCTATTTTTCTGCTACAATTTATATTTCCTGTTTATTTTACATTAATCTAATATATGATTGGTTCACTAATTCAATATCAATTGATTAATTGGAAACAATTCAATATAAAGAGATTAATTGTATTATTGTCTAAATATTTAAAAACTAAATCAGATCAGTTAACTGAATCTACGTATTTCGTATAGATTTAAAAATAAATATTTTAATCTTTAGATTTCATATAATTCGGATATTTAAAAAAAAATCAATATTATAAAGAATTGACTAATATATAATATTTGATGTATTCGTAAAATGACGAGTGGTTATCAGTAGGAACTGTTATGTTATCAGGTATCGGGTCGTATTCCTAGACCCAACATAGCGGCGGGTCAAATACATACTAACGATGTATTTCATCTGATGTAATTTTCTTAAGGTTACAATTTAAAACTTAAATTGTAATAAGTTTATATAGGGATAATTTATAAAAATATGCCAATATTTTGAATTTATTTGGAATTGAATAATTTCAAATAAATAATATTAGATGATGCTGCTATCGTGTGAATTTAAAAATACTGTGTGTTTAGCTTATGTAAATTTGAAAATAAAAATTTAAACTTGAGATTTTATATAATTTTGATTTTAAAATAAGAATTAAAAAAAATCAATTGTAATGAATTGACTAAAATTCATAAAATCATAATTCATGACTAATTAAAATATATATTTTTACGTGGCAAATGCGTGCCGTCGCACGCTTACATGATCACAACAACAAAAATCTAAATCATATTTTGAGGAGGTGAGTACGAAGGCGTCATTTGAATGTAATAAAGGAGGGAGCACGGCGGACGTCGAGTGGGAGCTGATTCTAGGTGAGTGGAGCGGCGATGATGAAGGATCGGAGACCGTAGTTGTTAGAGTAATTAGGAACATTATTTCCGATGCATCGTATAGATGCATCGGAGTTATGATTAGAGATTACCAGGGATAACTGCTATTTTATTAGGTTTCGGCTCTTTTTAACAATTATAACATAGGGAAGAATAAATGCTAAATACGTATTTCCTATGATGAAATTCGATTTTCTAGTGTATCCTATTCTAATACAAAATATATTATTTTATATATAAAAATATGCTAATATTTTTAATTTATTTGGAATTGAATTATTTCAAATAAATAATATCTGATAATAATATTATTTAATTTTTTAAATGATGCTGGCATCATCTTTTGAATTTTAAAAACCCTGTGTGTTTTGCACTAAAAATTTAAAAATAAAAATTTAAACTTAAGATATTATAATTACGATTATTATGCTATGGTGAAATATAATTCGGATGTTTATAAAAAATCAATTTCTTTGAAGAATTGAATAATAAATAATATATGATTTATTCGAATAAAGACGAGGTGCTATGGTGAATTATGGTCAGATCGGCACGGTTACTGTACTAAAAGTTTAAATAGACGAAAATTAAAATAATTAAATAATAATCAATAATTATAAATAATTAATAATTTTTATAGAATATATATTTATACCAAGTTTAAAAATTAAAATTAAAATTTAAAATAAAAGTCATTTTTATGAATTGACTAATAAATAATAGACGATGTATCAGAATAAGGATTAGAGGTCATCAGGAGGTAAAATAATAAGTAAATAAGATGCTATGGTGAAATATAATTCGGATGTTTATAAAAAATCAATTTCTTTGAAGAATTGAATAATATATAATAATATAATAATATATATAATATATGATATATTATATATATCATATAATAATATATGATTTATTCGAATAAAGACGAGTGGTTATCAGTAGGAACTGCTTTGTCATCAGGTATCGGCTATTATCCCTCAAGTCAACATAACAGTGGGGGAATATCTGCTCTTATATCGCTTTCTTTAAATATATCGGCTCTTTTTCCAAAGAGGAAATTCATATTTTCTAAAATATCATACAATTCGGCATCAAAAGGAACCGCCACTTATGGTTATAGATCATTTCCCTATTGTCAGTATGATTACGTTACTGATTTTACCATAACTTACTAGAATGCTATGCATCTTACTCGCTTTAAAAAATTACTAGAATGCTATTATTTTATCACGAAATAAATCTGTTTCTTTCCAAATTTTCGAATTTTGAAAATGTAAAAAACTATTAGTTTTATCAAAATGCTCATTAAACTTAGTAAATGTTTTGTTAAATTATATAGGCCTTACCCAAAATATTATTCATTCACTAAGATATTTATAACCTATTTTTCTGGTCAACTTATAATGGTATAGATATAATAAAGGGGCTTATTTAAGTTCACTAAATGTCGATTATCGGGTGAAATAGAACTGACAAAAAATATAAAATATTAACAAATACGTTAAAAATCACTGTTTATAAAGTCATTTATTTAACTCTTTTGTTGACATTATTATTTCTTATAAACTTTAAAATTCGATTTCTCAGTTTTTATTTTGCTATATGTAACATTTTTCCTGTATTTGTAAACGAAAAACAATTATAAAATATAAATAATACATTTTTTTGGTAATATTTATTTTAAATAGATTTTGGCAAATAGTTTAGGTTTAAAATATCATAAATAAAACCGTATCCAATACTTTTAAAATGAACAAATATGATAAGTATTTTAAAACTTTTAACAAATTTTAGTTGATACCTCAAATGTATATTTTTATTGCTAATTTTAAATCTTTTATAAAAAATCTCACATTAATTAATCGATTGTTTAATTTAAACAACTTAATTCGATTTTTGTCTCCTTTAATATTTTTGATTAATAAGTTAATAGAAATTTAAGTTTCAAATTATTTTAGTCAGCTAGAGTGTGATCATATATCACGCATAGAATATGACTCATCTAGAGAGCTAACTTGGATTGTAAATGACACATTACAACGATGGTCAAACTTAGTATCATCAAAGCAAACTACCAAAAATTGGCAGGATATATATTATCAAGAAATTAATCAAAAGGAGGTAACTTCTATTTGCATCCGTTAATTTGAATCCTTTTTATCCAATTAAATATTGGATAACTGATCCCGTAATTTATTTGATCTTACAACTTAATATTGCGAGATATTGATAATTTTGTATGTCCCGGTGATATTTTCAATAACTGCTAAAAATATAATTAAGAATAAAATTGTGTTTTAAATAAACACAATTTAATAAAATTGTGAAGCGAAGTTTTTATTATGTTTTTATTAACAAATTGTTTTTCATGAAGTGGAGGTCAGTTACAGGTATTCTCTGCGATCCAAGGATAAAAGAACGACTGAAGTCGAAAATTTACAAAACTGTAATACGACCCATGGTGCTTACGATGCTGAATGTTGGTCGATATCAAAATATGAAAAACGCGAAGTTGCCGAAATGGAGACAAACATGTTCCAATGGACAGCAGGAAAAACCTTAAAGGATCATGTCCGGAACGAAGAAATAAGGAATCAGTTTGGCGTAGTTCCGATAATAGAAAAATTTCGCGCAAGGCGACTACAATGGTACGGCAACGTTATCCGCTCAAGCAAACACAAATCATCAAATAAGTCCATGGCGGTGACAGTGGATGGAAAGCGTCCGATAGGAAGGTTGAAACTCCGTTGAATGGACGTCATACGTCATGATTTGATAAGTATTTGACTAAAAACCAAAGACGCCCTTGATAAAGCCAAGTGAGGCAACTCTCAAAAGCAGCGGACCCCGTCCTTACACGGGAAAGACGCTAAAGAAAAAGAAGAAGAATAAAATTATGTTTTAAAGAGCATCATTATTATTTCCAGATTTTTGTTTTCTATAAAATATTTGTTTAATATTCATTAATTATCTCATATTGATTTTAAAAAATACTTCTCTATTTCCCAATTTGCTTTATCTAAGCAGTTTTATATTTTAAAAAGTGTACCACAAATTGTGACATCACTCTCCGTTAGTACCAAATCGAATTCAACTTTTGCTTTTAAATTTAAATATTTAACAGTGAAATTATTTCCTTATTTCAAGCTTATGGAGAGAAAATCCGAAAAAGGCTATTTATCATTAGAATTTCGACGGGCGGTTATAATTTGAGTTTTGTAAGAATCTCTTAATTTGCCATCCACGTACGAATAGTACGGTAGATGGAAATTTTGTAATGAGACTTGTAGCAGCCTTTTACATGTGCACCAATGCCCACGCATACATGTGATGTCCTTACACGAGCTCAATAGACCAATTCGATAAACATTTTGGCATTCTGACACTATTCTTTCCGAAATTTGATTTTACAAGTGTTTATTTTTAACCTCATCGCACGTTGCGAGAGAGGAATAAATTATAATTTGAATCATAAATAAATTATAAATTATATTATATGAATAAATTATATTTTATAATTTTTATATTTTATCGAATAACATGTAAAAACGCATGATATGATGAAAAATAACTTTTAATTTAGATTACTTTACAAAACTTAAATTCAGATCTGACCGGAATTATGAACGAACTTAAGCAGAAACAAATACAATTGAAGCAGGTTGAATATAATCTTAAAGAGGTATTGTGGTTTTTTAATAATCTTTAAAATAAAGATTATTAATAAATAATCTTTATTATCTTTATAAATCTTTAATTAAACGTTAAAATGTGCTTTAATTACTTTAAGTATTTTATTCATATAAACAGAAAATGGTTTTAATGCACATTTAAACGCCCTACATATGAACCTAGGTTTTATTGGATTTTTATGTAATTTTGAATTCCAATATAATATAGGTATAGTTTTATTATCTAATTCAACCTTTATACCCTTTTTATCCATTATAGAACAGTGACTTGTAATAATTGTTTCTAAACTTAACTCACTACGTTCATATGTTGGATTTACATTTAAATCATTAGAATTAACCTCTTTCATTAGTATATCATAATAAAGCTTTTTGCATATGAAGACAAAGTTATTACTAGCTTTATCAATAGTTGTTATTATATAGTTATCCTTTAATTTAGTAAGTTCTTTATACATATCTTTATTAATTTGATCTTTCCTTTTATAATTGTTTGTTATTTTCATTTTATTTTTAATTTTATCAAATATATAATCTTTCCAGATGTTTATCTTAGATATATTCGAGCTTTCACTATTAATAAAGTAATCATTTAAGTCATTATGTTTCTAATATTATCGTTACCTATTGATTTTAATTCTTTATTATAATTACAAATGGTGGTAATCGTCCTAATGATGGTAGGAGTTTATACCTTATTTTAGGAATATATTTAATTAAATCTAAACCTATTATTTCTTTACTTTTAGAATTATTTAAAAGTCCCGCTATATTATATTCACTAATATAAGTTTTCCAAATGTTTATCGTTAATGAACTTGAGCTTTTTTCAGCATAACAAATAAAACAATAAACTATTTAAAACTTTTTACAATAAACTTTTTATATTAAGCGTTCTAATCCAAAAATTTCATTTTTAAATAGTTTTTAATTTAATATTGAAATGTTTTTTTCGATAATATATTCTAAAATAAATTTACAATTTTTAATGTCATGTCCTATGATATTAAAATTATGAAATATAGTTTGACTATTATGCTGTATATTATATATGTGTTGCCTAAACCTAGTTTTTAACATTTGATGTTTTTCCTACATATCGGAGTTAACACAATAACGTATAATGTAAAGGATCTTCAAATGATTGTCTTTTTGTCGACTCTTGTTATATCAAAATTATTTATTAATAATTCCGCTCAGAATGCGATATCCGCAAACTACCCGAAGGTAGCTACGATCATCCAGCGATTTGCTAATAATAGCAATCGTGAGTCACCGATAGCAGAATCGCAATTCCTCATCATCACGGGGTGCTGTCGCGCAGATTAAATCAAACGCGATGGGAGAAACATACTATAGAAATGATCGCTATGAGTATGATCTCAACATTTTCTCATTCTACGATCTGCATCTATTATTCTTAAAACATTATACTAATACCCATTTGTTTCTTGAAATCGTCTATAGATACATTAAAAAATACGGTTGTATTTATTAATTGTTTTGACGTTACCCATTTATATACATTGAGTTTAATTTATTAAATTAATAAGCAAATTTTTTTAATGTTTTATTTTAATTAATCAATAACTATTTACTCGGCAATGTTTACTAAATAATTATTACATTATTTTCGCGGAAATAAATACTTTTGCGATTCTGCTAACGGTGACTCACGATTGCTGTTAATAGCAAATCGATGGATGAACGTAACTACCTTTTGATATTTTGCGGATATCGCATTCTGAGCGGAATTATTAATTTCAATTATATAATTTTACTGAAACAAAGAAAATAATTTCCCTTTATTTGAAAATGTTGATCATCATCAGGATTACAAATAATGTTCACAGAATGCTGTCTTTTAGTATTTATTCAAAAGTACAAGCATTGATGTTCCCCGCATTTCTAATAATAATAAAGAATTTTTTAAATACACCGAAAACAGAGAAAACAAAAACAGTCACAATGTCAGTCAAGAGTCAGCCAACAGATCAATTTTCGACTATAATAAGTGGCAGAGAAACTCAGTCTTCCAAACTTATATTATGTCCTAAGGTATAGGGCGATATGAGCCCAATCCCAACCGATCCAACACGCCACCTTCCGACTGAGCCACCCGGGGTATTTCACCACCCCCTCGAAGAGTCCACTCGATATAAACTATACTGGTAAACGAGAGACGAGGAGCTTAAGAAACCTTAGCCTTTGCTTTGGGGGAAGTCCTCTCAAAAAGAATACTAATCCCAAGATAGCCCAGATGCCCCAAAGACGCACCTGGGCTTTTTCTTTCAATGCAGGTGTTATGCCCGTTTCAGGGCCCACTTAGCTTTCTTCAGAATACGTTTGAATCTATCCACGTCAGCTTTCGCTGACCAGTTCACCGTAACTGTGAACCCCAGATATTTTACTCGAATCGTGAAGACAGGGAGTGGTACATTAGTCAAAATGGAGGAGAGTGCAGAGAGTGCTAGTCTCTTAAGTTTTTGCTTTGTTGCAGGGGAGCCATGAATGACTACCACCTGCGATTTTGCGGAGTTTAAAATAAGATTAGATTTGGGTAGCTGAACTTTTAATCTTAAAGAGAAACGGCTGATGTCCGAGACTATATCTTTAAACCTGTGCTCAGTGAACAGGGATGTGGCGTCATAAGCGTACACCACTAGACGTTGTTCGCGTTTGAATATTTTACACGAAAAAATTTTTCCACCTCACCAACTGATGAATGAACCGAGCGACATTTGACTAACGCCTCCTGCGTCGTTATTTCAGAACTTATCATCGTTATCTCAGACTATCTTCAGAACTTGATTCATCCTTTTATCGTAACCAATTATTTGCTCTTCGTCGTTTGCAAAAGCAACTTCTGCGTTCTAAGGCACAGTTTTTGGCGAAGCAAACTGGCTTCCGCTAATGACTCTCGAACTAAATGGAAAACTCTTAATTCTCTACTTTCTCGTTCCTCTGTCACCTCCACTCTTGATCCTTCTCAATTCTCCGATTACCTAATTTCAAAAACTGTTTCTCTAATCGATTCGATCATCGTCCTTCCACAAACTTATTGTATCTCGTCTGTTCGTATCCCTGAGCTCTTTTATCTACTTGCGGTATATGAAGATGAGGTATCTTGCCTTCTTGTTTCATTAACTTGTAAGCCCTCTCCTGCCGATCCTATCCCTACTCGAATTCTCAAATTGATGTCAACAGACTTCACAGCTTTCCTTACCAGCCTCTTTAACTCGTCAATAGTGAATGGAATATTTCCTGTTCTTTGGAAAACGTCCATTGTTCGTCCCCTACTTAAAAAGCCCTCTCTTGACCCCTCTCTTCCTTCATCTTATCGCCCAATATCAATTCTACCAACCTTATCTAAAATTCTTGAACACCTTGTCTTAGATCAGATAAACAAGTATCTCTCTTCATCGCAGCTCTACCCTTCTTTTCAATCTGCTTTCCGCTCCAATCATTCCACCGAACTAGCATGTCATAAAGTATTTTCTGATCTGCTCTCCGCTCGTGACAAAGGACTGTGTAGTGTGGTAATATCGCTCGATCTTTCATCTGCATTCGACATTGTCGATCACGAAATACTTCTTTTTCGTCTTCGCTATCACTATGGTTTCTCTTCGTCCACCTTGGCTTGGTTCTCTTCGTATCTCTCCGATCGATCATTTTCAGTCCATTCTAATTCAATGTGTTCTCTATCTTTTCTCTCTTGTGGTGTACCTCAAGGTTCTGTACTTGGCCCTATTCTATTTACGCTTCTTCTTGGAGATTTATCTTGTATAACTAGTAAATTCTGCTTCAGGGTAATGCAGTACGCTGATGATATACTTCTTTATTCTCATTCGTCTCCTCATTCCCTAAGCCAACTTTTCGTATCCGCATCTAATTGTCTTCGTGCTCGATCAGAACATCTAATTTCTTTGCACATGTCCCTAAATCCTACCAAATCTAAAGTGTTATGGATTTTTCCCTCCACTGTTTCTGTTATTCCTCCATCTCTGTATCTTCAGACCACAATTATTCCTGCTGTAGATAAACTAGTATTTCTAGGTATTCACTTCGACAATAATCTGCATCTCGATCCCTTCATTCGTGATAAAACTAGGTCTTTAAATATTCTTCTCCGTGATATTCGTCTCGTCAGAAATTCTGTAGATTTTAGTTCTTGTAAATCTCTTATCTCCTCCCTTCTTTTCCCACGTATTGATGACTGTCTTAGCCTTCTCGTTTTCTCTTCAAAGTCATCCCTTAAACCTCTTCAACGCCTTATTAACACTGCGGTGCGCATCCTTTTTCGACTTCGTAAATTCGATCATATATCTTCCTACTTATCATAACTTGGATGGCTAAGTATTGAACATCGCGTTCGTTTTCGTCTGCTTTGCCTGACTTATCGCCTTGTCCATTGTAATTCTCCTTCTTATCTTTATCTGCCAACTCTAAGTGAATCGCGCTATCTTTCTACTCACCTACGTTCCTGTGATTCTCTTCTGCTACACGTACCTATTCACTCAACCAACTTCGGCCGTCGATCCCTACATATCGCTGCTCCTCTCCTTTGGAATTCCTTACCTAATCATCTGCGATCATCATCCTCACTCCGATTTTTCAAAAAGCAGCTAAAATCGATGGTACTAAACGATTAACTTTTTTATCTGTTTCACAGATAAAAAAGTAAGCACATTACTTTTTCTTTGTAAGCACACAGTCTGTGTGCATTTGCCACATTAAAAAACTTTCAAACTTTCAAACTTTAAAACCCATGACAACCTAGAGGGATTAAATTACACCTGCTTAAATGGTCGCGGAATTTACGCGCAAGCGCTTTTTCGTAAATCGACACGAGGTCATTTTGAATCAAAATGGGTCGCAGATCTTTAGGACTTAAGGAATAAAAACTCTCTTACTAATATTGATGCCTGCTACATCGAATGGGAAGGCTAGAAGCATTGTGACAGCCACCTCTCTTATCTGATCGGCTGTCAAAAGCTGACAGACCTGAGAAGAAAGTGGAGCAAAGGATTTGGAGGTGCCCGGAAGTGCCCCCTGGAGTTGAGGTTATCTGTGACAGATAGATCCCCACTCCTGAAGTTAGCCCAAGGCGGGATTGGCTGAGGTGATTGAGTGGCTTTATAGTTGTGTAGGGTTAGTGACTCCTCTAAAAGTTTTCGAGGTATATACTACCGATCTAATCCAATGCCCTATCCTTCCAACAAACAAACTTCTTTTTCTTGAATATCTTCCAAAATGAAGACTGAGAAGGGTCAAGACGAGCAATACTCGCTCTATCCTTACCCAGCTGGAGTAAATATCTAGTGCTCCAGTATTCATTTGAGAGTGCCCGCCAGGCGGAAGCAGAGATATTAGGGACGTTCAGCAATTTTGCTAGGACTTGAGTTTCGTCGGAGTGGGATTGTATATACAACCTTTATGGGTTGTCGATAGAATTGCGGTAGCTTGCGAAAAGAGGTAGGTATTAAATATGGTAAGACTCTCATTTCCTATTCGGGGAAAAGGTTGGATTTCCGCCTGAAAGAGAGACACTCTGACCGGATTAAAGTGAAACCTCCTTCTAAGCAACATATCTTTCTCAATCATCCAACGAATTAGGTCATGAGAAGTGGATAATTGTTGGCGTAACTGCTTCGTACAGAGGGGTTTAAGCAAAAACCTTAAGTGAAGCAGTAGAATGTCGAGGATTGAATTTGTTGATGTGCAATGAAAGGTAGGGACGGTGGTTTGTGAATAAGATAACCGTTTATAGCTCTACGAAGTGCTGCGTTGATCCAACGACCAGTTCTGTCGTTGAAGTCTCCAAGTATCATGTCGTAACCGCTATCAATAATACCATCCAGGACATCACGGTTCTTGTGAATCTCCCTTGGACGTATGTAGACATTGGCTAGACTGAGACGTTTACCGTTCTTACAAAGTGAAACTACCAAACAAGACATGGCTGGACACGAGTAGTTAAATAAGAGGGAGGACCTTAAGGAGCACTTTACTAAGGTCAAGAGTCCTTGAGATGAAGATGAGTGAAGTGGGGTTATGTACGGAGTATAGTGGGAACAGATATGCTTTGAAATAAATCGAGTAATGTCCTGGGGAAGCGGATAGACTGCATCTCCTAAAGGGCTATAACATCTGCATTTTTACCATATAAAAGTCTAGGGGCAGAAGCACCTCCCGAATTTCACTGAAGGATATTCAGTGAAAAAGGCTCACGAGTACTCTGCATTGTGATGGAATAGTTGGATTGGGGGTTGCCTAACGTGGCATAGCTAGGTGCAGGAGGGTTGCCCCCTCCGGCACTAATTTCATCAAGGATCGATATTTTCCCCCGGGCAATATCTTCATTTCCCCTCATTGATTGCCCTTGATTTTGATCATCTTCCCAATCTTGAGAGGGGGATTGTTTGGGCCGAAGCCTCACTCTTTTTAGATTCAGGCAGTGCTGTTGCGACTGGTACGGAAGGATTGGTTCCAAACGCCCCCAAGGCCATCAGAATAAGATTTTACAGATTCATGTAAGAGACTTCATTCTGAACTTCGATTAGCTTGATGATGTCTGCATCATCCATTCGATGCGATGATGCCTGAACAAATGAAGCAGGATACTTTGATGGTTTCTGATAGAGTTTTCTGTAATTTTTAAAGACAGAGCATTTCCTGCCCTAGGCAGGATGGCACCCCCCCCCGCAGTTTAAGCAGGACGGGGGTGGCACAACGCTCGTTTGACATTAGGGCCGGGCAAGCAGCCAATCCACTAGCCCCACAGGTAGGGTTCCCACTGCAGTTGGAGGCCCAATGCCCTATTTGTGACGACTGCAGTTGAATTCATCACTTTCAATCAGTTGGAACTTAATGTTTAGCCCCATAAAGGGGTTGTTATTTGATTTATCGAGTATCTCAGCTCGATCTAATGGGGAAGAGCAAAATCCAACGAGGATAGGTTCCCCGTTCCGTCATTTAAGAAGTCGAAAGTTGTTTACTTTGAAAGATTCACAGAGAGACTCTAGGTCTCCTTCTTCACGCCAGTACGGCAAATTAGTGACTTTCAAATTTGAAAGTATTGGTTTTTCGATTAATTCGCCGAATTCAGCCAAATATGTTTTGAAAAACATAGTGTACTCCTTTGCCAGGTCCGTCGTGCCAAAGGAGATCTTGATATCGGCTGGGTGGAACTTTACTGTATTGAAAATTATCCTCATGGGATATTCAGAACAAAACTTTTTTAGAAAAGTGTCAAATAGTTTTTGACGTGGTGGAGGAAGTTTTGGTTTTATTATTAATAAATTCTTCTGTTTTGGTATGGGGAAGCATCTCCCTATCACCAAGAGTCAACAAAACATTACTGACCTTATTCGTTGTTCGATCTGTAGAGAAACTTACTAGAAAATCATCTTTATTCGCAGGAATTGCACTGTTATTCGCTCCAAAAACTGAAATCTTTGAACGCTCCGGCATGTTCACGCTGTCAATCTGATTCTTTTTTAATTCTAAATTCCCCGCATTTCTACTTAAAAAGATTTCTACTTATCATGCATACACAAAAAATTAAACAACACGCGTTTTAAAACAAACAGAAAGAAAAAACAAAATCATAAAACAAAATAAGAGCAAAATCATAAAACAAGCTATAAAAACGTACGAATTAAAATAAAGTAATAATAGAGTAATTAATTATAATTTAATCTAAATCAAAACGAAATGTTAGAACAATGATAAAACAATTTGAAAAATTAAAATAATGTATTATTAAAATAATTAATTATAATTTAATTTAAGGTTGAAATCAGATATATTATTAAGAACGGAATTAGATTCTTTTTTACAAATTAAAAAATTGAAATTTAATTTAAGGTTCAAATCAGATTTACTATTAAGAATTAAATTGGGTTCTTTTTAGTTTAGATTTAATAGGCTTAGAATCATGTCCTGCTGTTATATATATTCTTAAATTGGTGTTATACCGTTGCTTCGGATTTTCGGACTGAAATGTGAATAAAAAATTAGTGTTTGGTTGATTGTTACGGCAGTAAAATATTAACGTTTCGTCTTTACAGTAGGCTTTTTCAAGATTTATTGGCTTTTTCAAAATCTAAAATAGTCAAAAAATAACAAAATTGCAATAACTGCAGTAGTTTATAAACAAGATTTATATGTCATTCCATCAAAAGAAATAATTATAATTCGCTCCATATGGTTGTTCTGAAAATAAAAAGTCAATCCATTTCCTCTCTAGTCTTTCGCGTTCGTGTGTATCTTCAATATTTCCTTTAACGACAATGCATTTCATGCAGTTAAAGTTGTCATGCTCTAACGAGTGAGCTACTGCCCCGTCACTAGCATTGCCTGATCTATAATGACATCTTCGTACATTCATTCGTTGCGCTAATGTTAGTGATGTTTGACCAACATATTATGTCTATGTATCGCGTTTTACAATTAACTTTTCCGGTAACACTAGGTAACCAATTGCATTTTAGACTAATTATACTCTTAGAGGTCGTCATTATCTTACATGTAGCACATCGCTTGTCGTTACATTTGCTATATGGTGAATTTAACACTGTTTAAGATGCATGACTCAGTATAATCTATAGCCGTTGAAAACGTGTCAAAATCACTAATGGCCTTGCTAATCTTTTGGTATTATTTCTTTTTAATGCCGAATAGAGTGAAAATAGTATAGTTTCAACTAGAGAGTGGTAATGTATGATCCTTTTGACACGTAACTGTATTTTCTTTGAGTTAGTATTTAGAATATCTTGCCTGTTTAGACGTCGTACCCTATTAACCTGGGTTTAGATAAACATTCTCTTATAACCTCGATGTTCTAATTCCATAAGCATTCTTTGGATATGTTTTTCAAAAAAGGGTGGATAGGTGCATGTTTGCTTAACCCGAAAAGCGTTATTATAGACAATATTACGTTTTAAACTTTATGGGTGCGCCCTAAGTGCATGAAGGTGCAAGGGTATGAACTCTAGTTTTCTGTAAAAACGTTGTTCTGAAGCTATCTTTAGGTTTAAAAATCGTAAGTTCAAGAAAATTTACACTGTCCCTTACCTCAAATGTCAATTGATATCTGCAAATAAAATAGATTAAAAAATAGATTATAAAATAATTAACAATTAATTTTTTGTAGAAAACGCTTTTTAACATAAATTAAGCTCAATGAATATAAATGGGTAACGTCAAAACAATTAATAAATACAATCGTATTTTTAAATGTATCTGCACTTCCTCGGGAATCGATTAGGGGAGACAACTCAAGAACCGCTTGCAGGTAGATTGTTGCTACAGAAAATCAGCGCTGGAATTCAACGAGGCCACATCGCATGCATGTTGGAATCCATGTCAGCAGACTGTGTCTCATCCGCTTTGTAAAACATTTATTTCTTGAATTATTGTGGATGTATACATTATCATGTATAAAAACGCTTTTTAACATAAATAAAAATTCATAATTGCCAGTTCAATTAATAAATTAAACTCAATGTATATAAATGGGTAAAGTCAATACAATTAATAAATACAACCGTATTTTTTAATGTATCTATAGACGATTTCAAGAAACAAATGGGTATTAGTATAATGTTTTAAGAATAATAGATGCAGATCGTAGAATGAGAAAATGTTGAGATCATACTCATAGCGATCATTTCTATAGTATGTTTCTCCCATCGCGTTTGATTTAATCTGCGCGACAGCACCCCGTGATGATGAGGAATTGCGATTCTGCTATCGGTGACTCACGATTGCTATTATTAGCAAATCGCTGGATGATCGTAGCTACCTTCGGGTAGTTTGCGGATATCGCATTCTGAGCGGAATTATTAATAAATAATTTTGATATAACAAGAGTCGACAAAAAGACAATCATTTGAAGACCATTTACATTATACGTTATTTGTGTACTTGTAATGACACAAATTTACAAATTTGTGTTAACTTGAAAACCAATATTAATGACAAGACCAATGTTAGTGATAAAGAAGGTGTATATCTGGATATGAACATTAAATTAACATTAACTAAAACTACTATTAATTTATATCGTAAAGATGACATTTAAATTTACAAGAAACATATTTTTGCATGAGCATTCATGCATACCATATAATATAAAATATAATACATTAAATAATAAAATTTTAAGAATTGCAACAATATGTAATGATATTGGCTTTCTTCAAAATCATTTAAATAATTTAATAGATACATATTTTAAACTAGGTTACTATAAAAATAACATCAAGCAGAAAATAGTAAAATATATAAATCAACACAATAATATAAAGAATAAATTTAAACTCTTAAGTGGCAAATTTTTATGGATGGATAATAAATAATATACTTTGTATTAGAATAAGATACTAGATAGTTATTTCAGAGGAAATACATCATTAGCATGTATTTGGCCCCGCTGCTATGTTGGGTAGAGGAGTTAGGGACCGAAACCTGATAGCATAGCAGTTCCTCCTGATGACCTCTAATTCTTATTCTGATACAACGTCTGTTATTTATTAGTCAATTCATAAAAATGACTTTTTAAATTTCAATTTTTTAACTTGATTTAAATTATAAAGAATCTTATAACAATTATTTATCTTAAATTAGCAGGGTTCAATTAGTGTAACAATTATAATCATATAATTTTAATAATATAAATAAAAATTTTAAATTAAATTTTTATTTTTATTTTTTAACTTGATTTAAATTATAAAAAATCTAAAAACAATTATTAATTTTATTATTTAATTATTAAATTTTGATTTAGCATTATTATGTTTTGTTTATTTTATAATTATATTAAATACGTATACTCAGTTAGCTGATTTGAACAATTTATTGTGATAGCGCAATTAAAATTAAACTCGAAGAATATCACCTTCACTTAATTATAAGTGAAAATGATATATCCTTGATTTTTTAGCCTTCGACTGCCTTGTGTATTCGCCTGTTAGATGTTGCTGAATGCTTCATTAAAAGGTTTTGTTAAAACCAATGATAATTGTAATTGCAATACCACATGTGTAGTGTATTTAATACTGTACACTTAGAATGCAAAATATAGAAAAACATCAAATGTTTAAAATTAGGTTCAGGCGACTGCGTAATAGTCAAACTATATTTAATAAGCTTATGAGATTAATTAGATATTTTATTAAAAACTGAATATTATTTATTTAATATTATTTAAATATAAGATTTTTTGGATAAAATATCTTATATAAATTTAATCAGATAATAAATCTATATTTAATCAGATTATAATACTATAATAAAACTATACTTTTTGTCTTATTCAAAAAGTTTTATTACAAAGTAAACTTATCGCAGTTGTAGTGTATATACTACAATGTACATATAAATAAATAAATACATGATTATTTTAAATAACAAAATACAAGTAAGTACATCTTAAGTACATCAACAGGGACAACAACAAAAATTTAAGTCACCTTATAATTTCATCTTTCAAGAAGTCTTCACCACTTCTTCATGGCCTCAGATAGAGTGGGATCTGAGCCCCCAACCGATCCAACACGCTACTTGCCGACTGAACCACCCGTGGTCTTTCACCCCCCCCCCGAAGAATTCAATCGACTCGGACTATACTGGTGAACGAGAGACGAGGAGCTTAAGAAACCTTAGCCTTTACTCTGGGGGACATCCTCTCGAAAAAAAATACTAATCCCGAGACAGCCCAAGTGCCCCAAATGCGCACCTGGGTTTTCCATTTCAATAACAGATGCCGAGCCCGTTTCAGGGCCCACCTAGTTTTCTTTAGGATACGTTTAAATCTATCCAGGTGAGCTTTCGCTGACCAGTTCACCGTATCGGTGAAGCCAAGGTATTTTAGTCGACTTGTAAAGGTGGGCAGTTGTTCAGAGGCAAATATTGAGGAAAGTGCAGAGAGTGCTAATCTCTTAAGTTTTTTCATTGTTGCAGGGGCGCCATGAAAGACAATCACCTGCGATTTTGCGGTGTTTAAAATAAGATTGGATTGGGGTAGCTGGTCTTTTAATCTTGAAAAGAAACGGCTGATGTCAGAGACTACGTCTTTACACCTGCGTCCAGTGAACAGGGCTGTGGTGTCATAAGCGCACACCACCAGACGTTGTTCACATTTGAATATTTTAAATAGGTTAATGGAAGCAGCAAGGAACAAGATAGGAGAAAGAGGTGATCCTTGAGGCACACACGTAATAGGGTAGAACTGACGCGAATCAGGGTCGACTTCATAATAGAATCGCTTAGTGTACAGCAGTATCTCCACCCTTTTAGCAATTCTCACAGGCAACCCAAGGGACCTGAGAGAAGAGATAACAAAGGGAATAGATATGCGGTTAAATGCAGCAAAGTCAAGGAAAACAGTCACAATGTACATATCGTCGCAGAATAATAGTTACAATTATTAAAAAAATTAGTTAATTTTTAAAAACAATTGTGTTTTTTATACACTTGTGAAAAAAAAACAGTAAAAAGCGAGCGATTTTTAAACTAAATCGCAGGAAATTACATGTATTTCTACGATTTCTATTGACAATGACTTTAAGGTAAGTGTTTCAACTTTTAATAATCTATTGGGTGAGTGTATACTTCCCACAGTCCTCAAATTCAAGTACTTACTAATTATTAAACCTTCCGCACCTGTTAAAAGACAAAACATGTTTAACACATTCCTTAGACGTTTTGTTAATAACTATATAATAACGATATGTTATTTAATACAGTAAAGTATATTGAAGCAGAAATCAATATCTCTTTCGCTACTCCTGATTTGGCAAAAGAATTTGAATCTTTTTTCAATACTAACTTATCTAAACTTGGTTACATTCAACACAAGCATATAGTGGCTTTTGTCAAGATATCAAACCTGCCTCATCATTTTGAGGAGAAAGATATTGAGTCCCTAAAAATACTCTACAAAATTTCGAATTAGAGGAAGGTTGTAAGGAAGAGTGGGCTTCCACTGCCTCTAGCGTTTTGCTCGGCCCCTATTGATACTGCCGAGTTTCTGGCTAAGTCATCGTTCAACCCATTCCTGGGGTACCACTTGAAATTCCAACTACTT
The DNA here is from genome assembly GCA_012934845.2 of Pomphorhynchus laevis. Lineage (NCBI taxonomy): Eukaryota > Metazoa > Acanthocephala > Palaeacanthocephala > Echinorhynchida > Pomphorhynchidae > Pomphorhynchus > Pomphorhynchus laevis. The sequence continues at coordinate 42,303 of WNNJ02000961.1, read as the reverse complement.
AACTCGATGATATCACATTCCCCCAATGCAACTCTTGCCACAAGTTGGGGCAATGGGTTTCAAATTGCAATGCTATCCGGATGTGTGGTGTTTGCAGTTCGCAGAATTGCCCGCATGCAGCTGGTGGTAAATGTGAAGCAACCCCTAAGTGCTCAAATTGTAGACGTGATCATCCCGCCTGATCAAGGAAATGCATTTGTTTCAAACAATACAGATCCAAATTCTCCTCACCAACACAAGCATTTAAAGAGACTCCCACCTTCTCAAATTCCGCCTCTAGTATGCCCGATCAGGATATACTCAGACTGCTTGATTTGAATAAACAAAGTATTCACAAGTCAACGAAAGCATTATTGCTAAACAACTTTCTGTATTGTTTACAGCGCCGGAAATCCGCAGACAAACTATCTTGGCTGAGTCCAAAAAGAAGGGGCCTCGGCACAAGTCGCACCCCCATCAAAATCAGCAGGCTTCTGAAGGATAAAGTTTATAAGGCCACACTTTATATCGCCCAAAGGCAAGTACCCGCTATGGATAGAATTAGTAGCGGCAAGGTTACCCTTTCCGCTACTAGCTCTGTCTAGATATGAGGCAATCCCACCCAGCTAACCTAACACAATGCAGAATATTCATGAGCCCTTTTGACAGAATATTCTTCAGTGAAACTCGGGAGGGGCTTCTGCGCTTAGGCTTCTACCTGGTAGAGATGAAGATGTTATAGTCCTTCAGGAGACGCGGTCTATCCGTCTTCCCCAGGACATTACTCGATTCATCCCCAAGCACATTTGTTCCCACTATACTTCGTACATAACCCCGCCTCACTCCACTTCATCTCAAGGTTTTTTAACCATAGTTAAATGCTCCTTAAATCGTCCCTTATACTCAACTATTCTTGTCCAGCCCTATCTTGTTTAGCAGTTTCACTCTGTATAAACGGTAAACGCCTCAGTCTAGCAATGTCTACATCCGTCCACGACAGATTCACAAGAACCGTGACCTTCTGGATAGGATTATTGATAGCGGCTATGACATGGTACTTGGTGACTTCAACGACAGAACTGGTCGTTGGATAAATGCATCACTCCGCAGAGCCAGGAACGGTTATCTTATACATAAACCACCTTCCCCCACCTTTCATTGCACTTCTACGAATTCACTCCTCGACTTATTACTGCTCCATGAGAGGTGGCTGTTAAAATCTCACGTTACGGATCAGTCGCGTCAACATCTATCCACCTCTCACGACTTGATTCGCTGGCTGATAGAGGAGGATACGCTGCTTAGAAGGAGATTCCACTTTGATCCTATCAGAGTGGCTTTCTTTCAGGCAGCTATCCAACGCTTCCTCCGAATTAGTAATGAGAGTCTAACTGAATTTAATTCCTACCTCTCTTCGCAAGCCACCGCAATGCTTTCGACAACCTATAAAGGCCGTGTTTACTGTCCCACCCCGACAAAACTCAAGACCTTAGCGTATATGCTTCGTCTTCCCAATCTCTCTGCTTCTGCCAGGCAAGTTCTCTCGAAAGAATATTGTAGCACTAAATATAGGTTCCAACTGGGTAAGGATAGGGCAAGCATTGCTTCTCTTAATCATGCCCAGTCTTCCTTCTGGAAGATATTCAAGAAGGAGAAGTTCGTTTGTTGGAAGGATAGTGCATTGGGTTGGATTGGTAATATAGGTCTTGATAAAGTTTTGGAGGAGTCACTATCCTTACATAATTATGGTGCCACTCAATCTCCTCAGCCAATCCCGCCTTGGGGAGACTTCAGAAGTAGGGATTTATCTGTCACAGATATCCTTAACTCCTGGGGGCCTCTTCCGGGCACCTCCAAATCCGTCGCTCCACTCTCTTCTCGTGTCTGTCAGCTTTTGACAGCCGAACAAAGAAGAGAAGTGGCCGTCACAATGCTATTAGCCGCCCCTCAGTTGGGGCCGGCATCAACATTAGTAGACGTATATTTTTACCTAAGAAACATCCTGTCTATTGTCTTAAGAACCGCGGCCCATATCAATTCAAAATTCCCTCGTATCAATCTACGAAAAAGCGCTTACGCGTAGAATTCGCGATCATCTGAGTAGGCGAAATTTAATCTGGCCAAGTTTCCATGGATTCGACAAAGGTGACTCGGTCCATTCAGCAGTAGGTGAAGTGCACCAGTTCTGTAAGGATAATAGTCATCAACTTGCTGTCGCTGTTTTCCTTGATTTTTCTGCTGCATTTAACCGCATATTCATTCCCTTTGCTATCTCTCCTCTCAGGTCCCTCGGGCTGCCTGCGAGAATTGTTAACAGGGTGGAGATACTGCTGTACACCAAGCGATTGTATTATGAAGACAACCCTGATGTGTGTCAGTTCTAACCTATTACGGGTGTGCCTCAAGGATCACCTCTTTTTCCAATCTTATATCTTGCTGCTTACATTGAGCTGTTTAAAATATTTAAACGCGAACAACGTCTAGTGGTATACGCTGATGATACCACATCCCTGTTCTCTGGACGCAGGTGCAAAGACGTAGTCTCGGACATCAGCCATTTCTTTTTAAGATTAAAAGACCAGTTACCCAAGTCCAATCTTATTTTAAACTCCGCTAAATCGCAGGTGGTTGTCTTTCATGGCGCCCCTGCAACAAAGCAAAAGCTCAAGAGATTAGCACTCTCTGCCCTCTCCTCCATTTTGACTAATCAACCACTCCCTGTCTTCACGAGTTCGAGTAAAATACCTGGGGTTCACCGTTACTGTGAGTTGGTCGGCGAAAGGTGACCTGCGTAGACTTGAACGTATCCTGAAAAAAGCTAGATGGGCCCTGAAACGGGCTCAACATCTGCCATTGAAAGGGAAAGCTCAGTTGCGCCTCTGGGGCACTTCGGCTATCTTGGGATTAGTCTTCTTTTCGAGAGGACGTCCTCTAGAGAAAGGCTAAGGTTTCTCAAGCTCTTCGTCTCTCGATTACCCTGCATAGTCTGCCTCGATTGGACTCTTCGGTGTGAAAACCCCGGGTGATTCAGTCGAAGAGCGTTGTGTTGGATCTGTTAGGGGCTCAGATATCCCTGGACCTGATGCCGTATATAAGTTGAAGACAATTAAAGATACGGATGATGATTATAGATCTTGCCTGTCTGTTTTTGTGTTTTGTTTCTGAACTTTTTCACTTATGTTATAATTTTTAAGAAAATCTTTATTTATTTAAAAACAAAGTGTATATATTACAATGTACATGTGGATTGCAATATATAATTACCATTAACACGTAATATACATAGTAAAAGTACATTTCATAAGCTTTTGATATTGTTTGAAGATAATTTTAACCTACATTTTTTAATTTAAATTAAAAAGTAGAATTATGTGAACAGAGCATATTTACAATTTTTAATCTGAATTTTCAATATGAAGATAAAAGTTTAAATTGTTCAATCGATCCATTTAGTCCTAATGATGATATCAGTTGGCTAGCGAAAATTTGTTATTTAAAATAAAAAATTTATTTTTCACTCCACTAATAAATAATATAAACCAATGGGTGAACAATCAATTCATAATATAAATGTTAAGAACAATTTGTGAATATAAGTTGAGGATGGAGATATTTGAGGATCTGTAAATACAAAATACAGTTACATGACTTTTATCGCGACTAATTACTCAACCTTGGCTGCGTTGCAGGCAAAACTTCGACAGACGAAGCGCTGGTACCTGATCTTCTACAATTTATCGCCGACGTCATCAGCTTAGTTGCTACCACTAACTTTTTTGGTCACTACGCTCTTTTCCCTTCGCCATTAGCTGACTTATCCGATAGCCTTAGTCATGCTAATCGGGAAGACTTGTTGTCATACCAGACATACCACCTGAAATCAGACTAATCGTGCCAATGGTAAGCCTTCTGAAGCAATATACCGACCTCAATTTCTCTAATCGTGTGTGGGACAATATATATTTATTTAAATTATATTAATAATAAATTTAATAATATATTTATTAATAATATATTTATACAGAATGATTTTTATTATTCGAATTTTATTTAGCATTTTAATAAAATATGTAAACTCGTCTAGCTGATCTGATTGATACAGAAAATTTTGCATATATTTTTAAAATAATATTAATTTAATAATATTAATCTTAATAATTTTAATTAATAAATTAATTTAGAATTAGTTTTGATATTATTTTATTAGTTTTATTATTAATTTTATTATCAGAAAATATGAAAACAATCAGAAACAATTAATACTTATTAATACTAACCAATATTCTTTATGTTAGATTAAAATAGTGATCTTGATAGTTATGAAATTTAGGTAAATATTTTATATTTTTTTGTGCATTACGTCGATGTTGAAACCTAGTAATTTATCAATTTCTCTTAACAACCGCTCTTTGTTATTCTCACAAAACGTATATATTCATAAATATCAAGTATTTTACCAATTTACTAATTTAATTATTTGATAATCCTTAAGAGAATATATCCATGTAATATAACTATATTAATGTAATAATATAAAAAACTATTACTATTATAATTTATTATTTTGTGTAATAATTATTAAAAATCTTTTTCTGTATAATAATTTAATATTATTCTTAATATTAAAAATAATATTTTTAATATTTCTAAAAATTAATCATCGTGTAATATTCGCGATATAATTTTTTATTCTAATGCACATTATGGCTAGATACGAAATATGGTTAACGAATACAGGTCCAAAGAAGAAGCTGTAAAAAGGCGTGCTCAAGCTATCGTAGATATTGAAAGATATTGGCTTGGATATAGTGCTCGAAGGAAATTTCGAAAAGCAAAAAAGAAAAAGAAAAATATCCTTTGAGTTAAACACATCAGCTGCGTATGCATAAAGATTTAAAAGAAAATTTGTTGATTTAAATCAAAAGAGTTTGTCTCTAAATTTCAACTTTTCCTTTTTAAAATAAATAAAAATTCATTTAAATTAAATATTTTTTAATTTAATAAAAATAATTTAAATACATTCAAAATACATTTTGTGATTTTCGGAAAATATAATATTTCGATAATTTTAATAACAATTAATTACTTTAAAAATAAAGTAATGAAGAGTAAGGGCAATAAAAAATGGGGTAAATATGGTCAAGGAAGTAAATGGAATTTATGCGGGCAAAAGTAGTGGATTAAAAAGTGTAAAAATAAAATTTAATTGAATTTGGTAAATGAGGTAAATGGGGTAAAGCAATTTTAGTATATAATATGATATATAATTCGACAAATATCCGGATAATTATTTTCTTGGGGGGAAATAAGCTACAATATCTATTGGGGAAACAAACCTATTTCTTTGTATGTAATCATCAGATTTTCTATTGTTCAGATTTTATGATATGATTAATAGATAATATGTGAAGTATTAAGATTAAAATTGCAATAATTTTTTAGATAAATATTTTTTAAGTAATTTTTCTGGCAGTATTAAAAGATACAAAAGGGCAAAAGATTAAATATATAAAAGAGATAATATATAGAATATCATACACATTCAATCCACAATGAATTACCAAAACCTTACGACACCTTCGACAATCTTACGACAACCTTTGACAAAATCAAGACAACCTTACGATGGTTGTCTTACTTAGCTACTTTATTATTTATTATTACAATAATTCGATTCGAATGATATGCGAGTAAAGAAAAAAATTATGGAACGTCGCAGGACTGTAAAACCAAAGGAGTTTGCAAATCAACAAGTAGGTTGCAATTGTGCAGAATGTAGTTTATGGATTTTCGTCACAATTCCTTCGAACAGTCTATCAACTTACGCCGATAGACCATTCACGCGCAGCTTTCGTTGTACTACACATTTCGGATCAACGAGCACCGTGTATAATCTTGTGATTACCGACACAGAAAAAATTTCATAATCAAGCGATTCAGATGAACAGTGAACTGCAAACACATCAACTCTTTTCTTTTCGCCTATATCAAGTTTGATATAGGCGAATATTATAATATTTAAATATTATAAGCAATCCCAATAGTAAAAAAACTCAATTATTTCTACTTGGCCAGTGGTCACACGCACATCATATTTTCAGTCTAGTTCAAGGCCCCATTAATCTACACTAGTCACCCGCTTTAATCACGATTACAATAATACATTTGTACCCTCTTCGCATAGCAACATTTAACATTCTGGGAGATCCAATACGGTCACAGATAAAGGTAATATACCTGATTCGACGCTATCTACTGGTAATCAACGATAGCTTATTCTTGTGATCTGTCTGTAACCAATCACAGTTCAAGTAACTCAGATAATGTGGCTTTGGTTATTATGACTCATACGACAATAAATCGTTCGAAGCCAAATCGAGCTCTGAAATGTGTAGAAAAATATAATCGTTCTCGTTGTCTTTTAATTGCTAATTTGCTTGAATTCGAATCCCTCAACAGTCTCGTCCACATAGATCACGATGTCAACTCCGCTATACAAATTCTATCTCGCCTGCTAAGTTCGTTTCTATGCAGGAAAAGGACATTCGAGTTCTAATTTGTTTAGGTTAGGAAAATGAAAAAAGAGAGGATGAAACCACGAATTCTGAAAGTTGTGTTAGATAATTTTGATGTATGTAGTCTCTTTTTTAATCATTTATTCGCCTTAAAAGGTTCTGGTTTGAGACTCCTGAAATACCTATCGTTTGACGATATAATAATCTGAAGTAGCACAAAATGAACTTTATAAACTTAACTATCGTCCACAAACTTAACGTATTGTGGACGAGAAGACAACATCACCATTAAACATTTATAGGTAGTGCGGTGCAGACTATCTACTCTGTTTCTAGTATTTACACAGCACAGTTGCTCGGGCACAATATTATTGTGCTTTTTCGCCACTCGAATCAAAGTATAGTTGTTGTAGAAAAGAATATATTGGCCCCTCAAGATAACATATTATCATCTCGATCATTTTCCTACTCGTTGACAATATGACTGATGTATTAACGACTTGATTGCTATCAGTTTTTGACCATGTTTGACTTAATTGTTTTTTTTTTGATTTCAGATGTTTAGTGTTGAATAAAACTTTTTCGGTTCATCTTGGAAGTTGGTTTACAACAATTTATTCAATCGATGCTAGAATAGGTTTCTGGTTAAATAGTATCCATATTCTTTGTTATGATCTTATAAACTAATATTCTTGTTTATTAACTATCTTTATAGATTGTGTTGAATAAAACCACGTTTTGGTGTTTACAACAAATTCATTTCAAAGAATGACAAGTATTCTTTCAATATGTCAGCTGTTGCAAATGAAATTTTTATTTCAGTCTCGAAGAACTTAATCGAGATAAATAGAACTCTGTTGAGTATTTGTCTAAGAAACATATTAAAGAGATTTTGTCTTTCCACTGGCTGCGTAAGTGAAATCACCTCCAGAGTTTTCAATTTAGGGATAAGGGGAGTACCCCGCACTCTGAAAATCAAAAGATGAAACTGCACTAACCTGGTAATCTGTATTTAAAGAAGAAATTATGTTTTTACCTGATAATTTACCAAGATTGCTAGAAAAACTGGTTTCCTTTGATGCTCCGTTGCTTGCTTGTACAGCTTGCATTATCGTTGAATGTGCAAAAATATTGGAAGTGACAGCTGATTTTAATAATAATGATTTTCTTAACAAGAATAATATATAGGTTAAATAGAATTAAAACAAAAATAGAAAAAAAGAGACGTCAGAAATCAGAAATCATCGTCTTCCGGAAAAACTTGTCCACTTCTTCCATCATCTTCATGGCCTCAGGTCCAGTGGGATCTGAGCCCCACAGCCAATCCAACACGCCGCCCTTCGACTGAACCACCCGGGGTCTTTCACCCCCCCCCGAAGAGTCCAATCGACGCGGACTATGCTGGGTAATCTAGAGACGAAGAGCTTGAGAAACCTTAACCTTTGCTCTGGGGGACGTCCTCTAGAGAAGAAGACTAATCCCGAGATAACCCAAGTGCCTCAGAGGCGCACCTGAGTTTTCCCTTTCAATGACAAGTGCTGAGCCCGTTTCAGAGCCCATCTAGCTCTTTTCAGGATACGTTTAAGTCTATCCAGGTCTGCTTTCGCCGACCAGTTCACCGTAACGGTGAACCCCAGGTATTTTACTCGACTCGTGAAGACAGGGAGTAGTTGATTAGTCAAAATGGAGGAGAGGGCAGAGAGTGCTAATCTCTTGAGCTTTTGCTTTGTTGCAGGGGCACCATGAAAGACAACCACCTGCGATTTAGCGGAATTTAAAATAAGATTGGACTTGGGTAACTGGTCTTTTAATCTTAAAAAGAAATGGCTGATGTCCAAGACTACATCTTTACACCCGCGCCCAGAAAACAGGGCTGTGGTATCAACAGCATATATCACTATACGTTGTTCGCGTTTAAATATTTTAAAAAGTTCAATGGAAGCAGCAAGATATAAGATAGGAGAAAGTGGTGATCCTAGAGGCACACCCGTAATATGGTAGAACTGACGCGCATCAGGGTCTTCTTCATAATAGAATCACTTGGTGTACAGCAGTATCTCCACCCTGTTAATAATTCTTGCAAGCAACCCGAGGAACCTGAGATAAGAGACAACAAAGGGAATGGAGATGCGGTTAAATGCAGCAGAAAAATCAAGGAAAACAGCAACAGCAAGTTGATGACTATTATCCTTACAGAACTGATGCACTTCACCTACAACTGAATGGACCGAGCGACCTTTGACGAACCCATGGAAACTTGGTGGGATTAAATTTCGCCTACTCAGATGAACGCGGATTCTACGCGCAAGCGCTTTTTGGTAGATTGATACGAGGGAATTTTGAATCGATATGAGCCGCGGTTCTTAAGACAATAGACAGGATGTTTCTTAGGTAAAAATATACGTCTACTAATGTTGATGCCGGCCCCAACTGAGGGGCGGCTAATAGCATTGTGACGGCCACATCTCCTATTTATTCGGATGTCAAAAGCCGACAAACACGAGAAGAGTGTGGAGCGACGGATTTGGAGGTGCCCGGAAGAGGCCCCAGGAGTTAAGGATATCTGTGACAGATAAATCCCTACTTCTGAAGTCGCTCCAAGTCGGGATTGGCTGAGGAGATTGAGTGGCACCATAATTATGTAAGGATAGTGACTCCTCCAAAACTTTATCAAGACCCATATTACCAATCCAACCCAATGCACTATCCTTTCAACAAACGAACTTCTCCTTCTTGAATATCTTCCAGAAGGAAGACTGGGCATGATTAAGAGAAGCAATGCTTGCCCTATCCTTACCCAGTTGGAACCTATATTTAGTGCTACAATATTCTTTCGAGAGAACTTGCCTGGCAGAAGCAGATAGATAGGGAAGACGGATCAAATATGCTAAGGTCTTGTGTTTTGTCGGAGTGGGACTGAAAATGCGACCTTTATACGTTGTTGAAGGCAACGCGGTGGCTTGCGAAGAGAGGTAGGAATTAAATTCAGTTAGACTCTCATTACTAATTCGGAGGAAGCGTTGGATAGCTAGTTGAAAGAAATCCACTATGATAGGATCAAAGTGGAATCTCCTTCTAAGCAGCGTATCCTTTTCTATCCGCCAGCGAATCAAGTCATGAGAGGTGAATATTTGTTGACGCGACTGATCCGTACCGTGAGATTTTAACAGCCACCTCTCATGGAGCAGTAATAAGTCGAGGAGTGAATTCGTAGAAGTGCAATGAAAGGTGGGGGAAGGTGGTTTATGTATAAGATAACCGTTCCTGGCCCTGCGGATTGATGCATTTATCCAACGACCAGTTCTGTCTTTAGAGTCACCAATTACCACGTCATAGCCAACTTAATTAAGTTAGCTAAGCCAACTTAATTTGAATATACATATTTTAATTTTATTTTTATGTAAATTAGAAACACAGGTAATGGTTTGATAAAAAGCTGCAATAATTTGATAAATAGATTAGAAACTAAGTATTTTTAGAAATTTCTACCCCAGCTAGAATGCTGTCAATTATAAATTGCTCTGTTATTAAAAGTACCACGTAAGGTTAAAAACATTTTAACCATTAGCATATTTCTAAATAGTGTAAATGGGTTGCCAAATGTATTCCTACTATGATAATTAAGAATGCAATATTAACAAAATAACATATTTAAATTATTATGAAACAATTTTACTTACATTATTATCACACTTTTATTAACTTTATATAGAACGTACTATTTTTAGCATCATATTTAGTAAAGTACAAATTATAATATTGGTTAAATATTATATAATCAGTTTTCATATGCTTTAAGTTGTTAACAATAAACACTCGTTAATTCCATTTAAATTTTGATAGTAAAAAAGAAGTTATAAGTCATTACACTAAAACATTTACTGAGATTAATTGTAAATGTTTTTATATTCAACTGCTAAGAATTTTTAATTTTGGCAATTACAAAAATATGACAAAATTAAGAAAAATATTTGCCGATTTTGTAATGGTGAATTGGCTAAAATGCAAAACTAGAATACTAGTGTCAGAACAAAACGTGAAAAATTAGAAAATAAACACATAGTATGAGATATGATCTGGAAGATGACAAGTTAAATATTATTTTAAAAATATATACGTAGAATAGGACAGGAGGCTGCTTATTCTACGTTCAACGTAAACTGCAAAATACTCGCATGTGCAAGATTAAAAATTAGCCAAAAAATCCATAGAATTTATTTTAATTTGTAAAACTAAATCTAAAATATGTTGCTACGCGGTTTTTATATTTTTGATTTTCATTTCTGTATTTTTTGGCTACCAATAGATCACTTTAACAAAGAATATTTAATAATTTGCTAAATTAGAAAATAAAAACATTAATTTTGCAAGAACTAAACGAATTTAAAATTTATAATAAAATAATTCAAAGCATTATATTATGATATATTTATATTTCTGTCTATTTCCTAATTTTTAAATTTTATTATTAATTTTCAAAAATAGTTACATTGCCAACCACGGACAAGAATTTTGTCTATTTTTATTATGAACAAGCACGTCGGAAATACATTTTCAATAATAAAATACATTATTACAATAATGATTTATTACAATCATAATTTACAATACATTTTGATAATATGATAATATGCCATCAATTTACAAGAAAATCAAACAAATAAATTATTTAATGACAGATTATATGATAAAATTATATCATTTTTAAAAATAATAGTTTTCAACGTTATTTCAAAAATCAATATATATAAACAATTCTTAAACGAGAGTGATACCATCCCGCGTGAATTATTTTAAAAATCTTTTAAGCCATACGCGAAAAGAACGACTATAACAGTATTTGATACCGTTTCGTCATCACAATGACGCATCAGTGGCAGATCCCTCCCACTGCTGGATGCAGAGGAAGACTGGCAGACGGCAAGAAACAAGTCATATGTATGATGTACTATAACACCTCCAGTACCATCATAGAGTGCTAAACCATCACTAACGTATCAGTATTAAACCAGCACTGGTACGTCGTTCTTTCGCGTCTGGCTTAAAAGATTGTTAATATAAACATTTATTTTTAATTCAACATGATTGCATCTGTGAGCTGAAATTATTCTGGTTGTGGCACGTCATTATCCTCACAGGTATTTTTCATATTCTTGATACAGCAGGACGCTACTAAGGCTCATTAGTAGCGTCCTGCTATATCAAGAATAAGAACAATACCAGTGAGGATAATGTCGTACCACAACTGAATAAACATTTATATTCTGAATGGTTAAATCGTTATCATATTTGTCCTCTGTGCTTATTGAGCAAATCATCATCGGACTCTTTATGCTTGGAAACTTACTGTGCATTTTATCTCTTTTATTTTTAAGCAATATTTTGTTTTTTGCTTGTATAGGATAAGGTATGGCTGTATTTTACTATGAAAGTATTTGTTTTTGTAAATCTTATTATTTAGATATTCAAGTATTTATATTACAACTCTGTTTTAATTATTTACTATTTATATTTTATGAATACTGCATTTTAAAATTATATTTTAAATATTCTAAATTGAACTAATAACAATAAATAAAATCTCAATGAATACTGATATGTAAAATATATTAATAATGCTTTATTTTGATGAAGTAGAAAATTATAAAATATCACCAGCAGATTGACAAAATTAGAAAATTTTATTATAGCGCATTTTTAAATTTACCAAAATAAATGTATTTTATTGAGTTAATATATAACACAAAAATAATCAGATCAGCTAACTAAGTTTACGCATTTTATATAATCCTAAAAATTCTAATAATTTCATAATAAAAAATAGATAATTTTAAATAATTGAAATTTGTTATAATTTTTTATGTAAATTAAAATAAAAAAATTTAAATTAAAAGTTTAAATTAAAAATAAAAAACAATTTTTATGAATGAACTTATAAATTAAAGACGATGTTGCAGAATAATGATTAGAGGTAATAAGGATGTTTTGCTATGTTATTAGCTTTCGGCCTCTATTCATCTACCAAATATAGCAGCGGGGCAAAATACATGCTAATGACGTATTTCCGCTGATTAAATTTGCTTATCTAGTATCTTACTTTAATATAAAGTATATTATTTTTCTTATTTTTAATATTATTGAGTTAATTTATATTTTACTATTTTCTGCTTGATGTTATTTTTAAGGTAACCTAGTTTAAAATATGTATCTATTAAATTATTTAAATGATTTTGAAGAAAACCAATCGTTACAAATTGTTGCAATTCTTAACATTTCATTATTAAATGTATTATATTTTATATTATATGGTATGCATGAATATATTATATTATATGGTATCATAATGATGATTATATATTTCACTATTTTTGTTTGATTTTTATAGTTTAAAATATGTATCTATTAAATTATTTAAATGATTTTAAATAAAGTCTATATTATTACATCTAATAGCAATTCTTAAAATTTATTATTTAATGTAATATTTTTAATATTATACTGTATAGTTTATTGAAAATAGTTATATTGTAAGAAACTGATATTGTAAAATCATTTATTTTTTCCTAGCTATCGTTGAAGCTGTTAGATACTGGCGCCATTACCTCGCCAGCAGACTATTCAAAATCATTACAGACCAACGATCTATTGCCTACATATTTTCATCGAAAGATAAAAGTCAATTAGAAAATAACAAAATATCACGATGGCGATTGGATTTATCTGAATTTCATTTCGATATCGAATACAGACCAGGTCCGATGAACGTTATTGCGGACACATTCTTCCGCATCGTTTGTGCTCTGAGTAATCGAAGATCTTCGGAAATATACAAGTTACATAAATTGTTATGTCATCCTGGCGAAACGAGAATGTGGAATTACATACGCTCTCATAATCTACAATTCTCAATATCCGACGTGCGTTCAATTATTGATTCCTGTCGAACTTGCTCAGTAGTGAAACCTAGGTTTTACAAGCATTCACAAGCATCCCTTATTAAATCTTTACATCCATTTGACCCTTATCGATTGACTTTAAAGGACCCTTTCCAAATTGTTGCCAGAACAACTTCATGTTTACTGTGATCGACGAGTATTCACGTTATCCTTGGGCCTTTCCATCCCCAGATACGTCGTCACTAACGACTATTAAGTATCTCAAACTCAAGCAGATATTTTACAGTTTCCGTACACCCTCGTTCATACACTCCGACCGAGATTCTGCATTCTGTTCAAAGGAGTACCAATTGTTTCTAAGTAGCAACAATATCACATAGAGTCATACAACTCCTTATAACCCAAGCGGTAATGGGCAGTGCGAGCGGTATAATCACCTTATATGGAAAATCGTAGAGTTTGTTTTGAAAGAAAATAATCTGCCAATAAACAATTGGCACAGGACGATCCCTGAATTCAATACACTCATTACTTTGTACAAGTACCAATTCTACACATCATGAACGCATGTTTCCACCATGCACGACGATCATGTTGTTGAGTTATAATGCCTGATTGGTTAACATCTTCAGGACCGGTACTAGTTAAAAAGGTTCACTACCGTAAGTAAATACGAACTACGTGTGCAAGCGTATCTTATGGAGTCAAATCAAAAATATGTGACTGTGAAGTTAAAAGACGGACGAATTACATAATTATCAACAAAGCACTTAGCTCCCATGCCGACAAATGATACTAGCTTATATAATGATGACCCCATTGTAAGCAGGACTATTGAATCGGAATTCGACCAGCGTTTACTTAAGGCTACTAATACTAATACGACTCATACCCAAATTACAAATGACGATATAAAATCCTGTGATGAGGCTGTTGAGATACCATACGTAGAAGAGATCGTTCTTCGCACTCATACAAAAACACTACTTTTGTACCGAGCTCGAGATCGACAAATGAATACTAACGCTGCTTGGATATTTTATTTATGATTTTGGATATTTTTGGAAGTTGATACACGTCAAGATACGTGTAACGGTTTATTGTTTGCGAAAAATCGACAACAAGGCGTTTTCTACCACTCACTGGGAAATTTGCCCGACTTTAATGCAACGTTGAAGATCCGTGTTAGCCACTTCATGCCAACAATGTCGAGAGCTTTTAAAGCTTTAAGTTGAATATCGTCTACTTCAGAAGACTTGCCATTACGAAATTTTTTAAAAGATCAATGACCTCTTCCAACGAGATGAACCTTCCGTTGGTTCTAAAGCCTCTAATTCTACAAGATAAGGCATATCTATCGTATTAAGGAGGCTCCTAAAATGATCTTTTCAACAACCAAAAATTTCTTCAATGCCAGTCAGCATATATCCCCTCTCGTCATAGATAGTTTGAGGAGTTTACTGCTTTCCAACACGAATGTTCCTGATCATCCTCTAGAACATCTTCGAAGCTTACCTATAATCAAGTTCTAAGTCCTATCCAAGCTTCTCTCAAGCCGCCTTCTTCGCTTCGGTAACTGTTCGAGTTGAAGCACTCTTTGGCCTTCGGTACTTGTCTACAGCTTCCACTAATTTATCTGGCAAATTTGCCTTATAACCAGCTTCCTCTTTTGGACAAAATCTCTAACTGTTGGTGTCCACCAAGCAGTTCGAGTATTTCCTCCGCGACCAGCACCTAAGGCCTTCGAGCCACAATTTTTCACAGTTGCTTTGGCAAGCGAGGTTCTGAACATCCTTTATTCCTGATCAATGTTCTTCATATCTACTGGCAACCGAGATAAGTCCTCCCGGATGTAGCCAGAAAAACGTTCTTTGACAGAAACCTCTGCTTGACGCTCCCAGCACGCCCTCACACAACGTTTGGTTTTACCCGGCTTCTCTTGCATCCAATCCTGCCATCGAAGTTTACTAACTACAAGGTAGTGATCGGTTGACAACTCAGCCCATATCTTCACACGAGTGTCCAGAACATAACGTCGCAGATAAGATAAAACTATTACAAAATAGATCGTTGATATTTGACTGACAAAATCATAATGCCATGTGCATCTATGGATCTCCTTATGTTCAAACATAATGTTGGTTATGCACAAATTGTTACGAGCACAAAAGTGCAATAATTCAACACTACTCGCATTCAGATCGGATAGTCCGTTCCTCCCCAACACTCCCTTCCAAGTGTTACTGTCGCTACCAACATGAGCATTGAAGTCACCCAATAGAACGAGAGAATTTCCCACAAGAGTACTATGAAGCAGAGCCTGAAGAGCTTCCACGAAGACTGTTTATTCCGAAACAATGTTGGGAGCATACGAACACGCAACAGATTTCCCCTTTCCCTCTTTGAAAGTCTCAGAGACGCCGTCCTTTCGTTCACTGGGTTAAATCACTTTACCACGAACGGCAAACAGGGACTTGTAAGTATCCCTACACCCGCCTGTCGTTGCTTTTCGTTGGTAACTTCCGAATAGTTCAAGATTCAACCTGGATCGAAAAGTTTAGTTCCAGTTACAGAATAGTGAAGAGAAGTCACACCGACTATTTCTAGACCGAAGAGAACCATCTCTCCAATTAATTCTGGTTCCTTCGCCGCCAGCGAGATGACATACCACGTTCATACATGAAGGCTAGCCCGCTTCGGATGTTGATGCTTATTTTGCTGCATCCGTGTAGCCTCTTCAAAAGTTACAAAAATACCTTTATCAAGCCGCATCATAAGACCACGGTATCATACGCAAATGTTGCCTCCTCTCGGATGGAGGATTCTGAGATCATGCGCATGTTGGATCTTAAAATTGATGAGTCCTACAAAAAATGGAAAGGCTAGTACAGATGGCCTTGGGAGTTATGGTTAAGAATCCAACAGTTCCAGCTGATATAGCCGTTCCTGAATCCAAGAAGAGGGGGGCTTCGGCCTATACAGTTCCCCGTTTAAAGATGGACAAGATGATTAATGGCAGAAACAATTGGGGAAATGAAGATATTACCCAGGGCAAATACCGACCCTGGGTGGAACTAGTGGTGGTGGGGGCATCCTCTCTGCACCTAGCTCTGTCTAGGTAGGCAATCCCCCATCCAACTAATCCATCACAATGCAGTGTACTCGTGAGCCTTTTTCACTGAATATCCTTCAGTGAAATTCGGGAGGTTCTTCTGCCCCTAGAATTTTATATGGTAGAAATGCAGATGTTATAGTCCTTCAGGAGACGCGATCTATCAGTCTTCCCCAGGACATTACTCGATTTATACCAAAGCATATCTGTTCCAACTATACTCCGTACATAACCCCACTTCACTAATCTTCATCTCAAGGACTCTTGACCTTAGTTAAGTGCTCCTTGAGTTCCTCTCTTATTTAACTACTCGTGTCCAGCCATGTCTTGTTTGGTAGTTTTACTTTGTAAGAACGGTAAACGTCTTAGTCTAGCCAATGTCTACATACGTCCAAGGGAGATTCACAAGAACCGTGACCTCCTGAATGGTATTATTGCTAGCCGCTATGACATGATACTTGGAGACTTCAACGACAGAACTGGTCGTTGGATCCACGCAGCACTTCGTAGAGCTATAAACGGTAATCTTATTCACAAACCACCGTCCACTACCTTTCATTGCACATCAACAAATTCAATCCTCGACATTCTACTGCTTCACTCGAGGTTTTTGCTTAAACCCATCTGTACGAAGCAGTCGCGCCAGCAATTGTCCACCTCTCATGACCAAATTCGTTGGAGAATTGAGGAGGATACGTTGCTTAGAAAGAGGTTTCACTTTGATCCGGTCAGAGTGGCTCTCTTTCAGGCGGCAATCCAACTTTTTTCCCAAATAGGAAATGAGAGTCTTACCGAATTTAATACCTACCTCATGTCGCAAGCTCTGCGATTTTATCGACTACCTATAAAGGTCGTATATACAACCCCACTCCGACGAAACGCAAGATCTTAGAGAAACTGCTTAACCTCCCTAATCTCTCTGTTCCCGTCAGACAGGCTCTCTTAAATGAATACTGGATCACTAGATATAGGTTCCAGCTGAGTAGCGATAAGACGAGTATTGCTCGTCTTAATCCTTCTCAGTCTTCCTTTTGGTAGATTTTCAAGAAGGAGAAGTTTGTTTGCTGGAAGGATAGAGCATTGGGTTGGATAGGGAATGAATGTAGGCCTTGATATAGTGTTGGAGGAGTCACTAGCCCTACACAACTATGAAGCCACTCAATCACCTCAACCAATTACGCCTTGGTGTAACTTCAAGAGTAGGGATCTATCTGTTACGGATATTCTTAACTCCTGGGTCCACTCCCGGGCACCTCCAAATCCATCGCTCCACTTTCTTCTCAGGTCTGTCAGCTTTTGACAGCTGATCAGAGAAGAGAGGTGGCCGACACAATGCTTTTAGCCTCTCCATCCGATGTAGAAGGCATCAATATTAGTAAACGTGTTTTTATTTCTAAGAAAAAATCCTGCTTATGCCCTAAAGATTTGCGACCCATTTCGGTTCATAATGCCCTTGTTTTTTGATTTACGAAAAAGCACTTACGCGTAAAGTCCGCGACCATATGATTATGCGTAATTTGATCCCTCAAGGCTTTCATGGGTTCGTTAAAAGTCGCTCGGTCCATTCAGCAGTTTGTCAAGTGGAACAGTTTTGTCGGGACAATAGCCATCGTTTAGTTGTTGCTGTTTTCCCTGACTTTTCAGCTGCATTTGACCGCATCTCCATTTCCTTTGTGATCTCTTCTCTAAGGTCCCTCGGGTTGCCTGCGAGAACTTTTAACAGGGTAGAGATTCTGCTGTACACCAAGCGATTTTACTATGAAGATGACCCAGATACGCGTCAGTTCTACCCTATTACGGGTGTGCCTCAAGGTTCCCCACTTTCTCCTATCTTGTATCTTGCTGCCTCTATTAACCTATTCAAAATATTTAAACGCGAACAACGTCTTGTGGTGTATGCCGATGATACCACAGCCCTGTTCTCTGCCACAGGTGCAAAGACGTAGTTTCTGACATCAGCCGTTTCTTTTTAAGATTAAAAGACCAGTTACTCAAATCCAATTTTATTTTAAACTCCGCAAAATCGCAGGTGGTTTTGCTTTGTTGCAGGGGAGCCATGAATGACTATTCATGGCTCCCCTGCAACAAAGTAAAAACTTAAGAGACTTGCACTCTCTGCGCTCTCTTCCATATTTGCATCTGAACCACCTCCCACCTTTACAAATCGAGTAAAATACCTGGGGTTCACCGTTGCTGTGAACTTGTTTGCGAAAGCCGACCTGGGTAGACTTAAACTTATCTTGAAGAAAGCTAGGTTGGCCCTGAAACGGGCTCAGCATCTGTCATTGAAAGGGAAAACCCAGGTGCGTCTTTAGGGGCACCTGGGCTATCTCGGGATTAGTCTTCTGTTCGAGGGGACGTCCCCTAGAGCAAAGGCTAAGGTTTCTTAAGCTCCTCGTCTTTCGTTTGCCCAGCATAGTCCGCGCCGATTGGATTCTTCGTGAGGTGAAAGACCCCGGGTGGTTCAGTCGGAAGGCGCCGTGTTGGATCGGTTGAGGGCTCAGATCTCCCTGGATTTGAGGCCATGAAAAAGCGGAGACTGCAAGAAAGAATTTAATGAGATGTTTTGTCTTAACTGACACTCTTACTGACTGTTATGACTTTCTTTCATTTATGTTTTGTGATTTAATAAAATCTTTATTTATTTAATTTATGCATTATTTCAGATAGGAACTGTTAGCATATTGTCGGCTAGATCAGTTGGTTAGTAAAATGTTCAAGATTCAAATCTACTCCATTTTGTTCCGCAGCTTGCACAAGCACGTTGCTGATATTAAGCCTAATATACCCTATAGGAAAACCAGAAAACGCAAACCAAGAACCTGTTGTGAGGTATATCAACACGCAGAGAATCCACATTTTAACGACGAATATTCTTTAAAAGGACCTCCGTTAGGTAGAATTTACGATAAATTACCGACAAACGTAATGGCTAAGAAGGATCAGGTATTTTTGTGGTGCGCTTGTGGTCTTAGTCGTAACCAACCATTCTGTGATATGTCACACATAAAGATTTGGGGAACATCCGAAGTAAAATCGAGCGATATTCGAAAACATCGACCTATTCGCTATATTGCTGAGTCTGATGGTGAGCTGTGGTTTTGTAATTGTAAGCAAACAAAAAATCGTCCACTGTGTGATGGAACCCATCGATCGGATTTTGTTCAGAACTCTTTTACATTGAAATAATACAAACTTTTGGTTTTAATGTTTTATTTACTTGTTAGTTTGCCGATTTGCTTTTAAAAATTTGTTCTTTATAAAAATTTAAACTCTTCTATTATAAAGTGGTAGTTCCAATATTGACAATGAAAAGTGTGCCTATTATAAAATACATTAACTGAGACTTGATACATAATATGGAAATATTACATATAATATTAGTACTACATAATACAAATAAATGGAAATTTCATAATAATTATATTTTAATTTATATGTAAATGTGAGGATGTTATAGTGGTGCTATATGCTTTAATCTTAAACATGTGTCTGCAAACTAGTGTACAAATATCGTCACGAACCAGTTGCAACACGACCTAATCTTTTACATCATCCCGCGCCGACTTTAGTGCTTAGTGGATCACCAAGGCGTTGACACTGAGCACTAACGTTTCAACATGATGTAATACTTGGATGGTCTATAGGGAATCTAGCAAGTCGTTGAAAAATCGCACGAAACATTCCTGCGAATTTATAGACCTTTAACCGATCTAACAATTTTCGAAATAGATTTCTAGAGCAGGTTATTAATCTATGAAACGTAAAGATTTCAGACTGCTCTCTTTTTAATCATAAGCATGTGTCTGTAAACTAGTGTACGAATATCGTCACGAACCAGTTGCAACACGACCTAACTACCAACATCTTCCTGCGCCGACGTGTGTACTCAGTGGATAATCAGGGCGAAGGCACTGAGCACTAACGTTTCAACTCCGTAATCCGTCGACTCCGTCATGCTTTTCGAGTCTATCACTGCTATCAGACGTGATATCCGCTCGCTCACTCCGTGATTCCTATCTTGCTCTCCGCTGATATCATCTCAACTTACTACGTACCAAAAGCAACTCCTTGCAGCATAAAATTATCACTTCATTAAAACTAAGTCTCTCTGGCATACATTTAACTCAATCCTTTCTCGCTCTTCTTCGTCTTGCAACATCAATCCCCATAATTATTCGTCATTTCTTCAGACCAAAGTATCCACGTTGCTCTCTCACAACCCGTCTCCATTCCATCTCACTGTTACTCGCATCATCCTTCCGGAATCTTTCATCTTCTCCCTATCTAATCTGCCGAAGTATCATCTGTCCTCATATCCTACCCAACAAAACATCACCTGCCGATACCCTGCCTACCCTCATACTTAAATCAATATGGTCATCGATATCACCTTTCCTTACCACTTCGTTTTACTCATCCATCCGCACTCGTATCTTTCCTTCACACTGGAAATCCGCCATCGCTCGTCACCTCCTTAAGAAGCAATCGCTTGACCCTTCACTTCCTTCTAGCTATCGCTCGTTTTACTCCTCCTTACTCTTTCTAAGCTCTTAATACGCCTTATTATAATACAAATCAACGTTTATCTCTCTTCATCCAATCTGTACTCTCCTTTCCAATCTGATATCCGCTCTAATTACTTCACAGAAATCGCTTGCATGAAAATTTACAACGACCTACTCATTTATCGTGACAGGCTCTATATAATGTTCTCATCTCACTCGACCTCTCCTCCGCCTTCGACATCGTCTACCACTCCATCCTCCTTTCTCGCCTTCCTATGATTACGGCTTTTATTCCTGCTCCGTAGCATGGCTTGCCTCATATCCCTCCGACCGTTCTTTTTGCATATGTTCAAATTTATCATCCTCCCCTCGCATCCCTATTGTCTGCGGGGTCCAACAACGTTCAGTCCTAGGACCCCTGATTTTCTCTCTTCTACTTGGCGATCTCTCGGTTTATCAAACCTTACTCCTTTACCGTCATGCAATAAAGCGATGGCATCCTCATCTATGCTCATGCACTTGCCCATCGCATACACGATATCGGCATTTCTGCCTCCAACTGTCTTTCTCCTATCTACAAACGTCTCTCCATCTTCATCTCGTTCTAAACCGAGACAAGTCCAAAAAAATGTGGATCCTCTCACGTCAACCTAACATATCTCCTCCCCTGTATCTTTTGACTCATCAATCATATCCATGGTCCACAATCTCACTTTCTTAGGATCCCATTTCGATGATCACGTTTCCCTTAAACCCTTCGTCCGCCACAAGCCCCGCTCGTCTAACTTAATTCGTGACATCCGCCGTATCCGCCTCCTTATCGACTTCCGTTCTTGTATGTCTCTTCTTTCATCGCTTCTTTTCCCTAAAATCGATTACTGCCTCAGCCTTTTCGCCAATTCTCTAAAATCCATCGTCCTACACCTACAACGCATCATCAACTCCGTAGTTCGAGTGCTCTTATGTCTCCGTTGCTTCGACCACACATTCAATATCTTGCACAACTCTACTGGCCCACCATCCACATTCGCATCTAACTCCGGCTTTTTCTCGTAACTTTTCGTCTCATCGCTGTCTCTCTATCGCTGCATCCCCTCATTTCCTCTTACTCCACGTTCCCAATTACTTTAACAAATACGATCTCCGATCCTTCCTCGTCGCTACCCCTCGCCTGGAATCAACTTCCTCTCGACGTCCGACGCGCTTCCTCCTTTATCACATTCAAATACCTCTTCCGTTCCCACCTTCTCCACACATGATATAAATTTTTGTTTGTGTGTTCTTCGTGGTCATGTAAGCGTGCGCCATCACGCATTTGCCACGTAAAAATATTTTTTTCCAACCTGATGTAATATTTGGATGGTTTACTGATAATCCAGCAAGCCATTGAAAAAATGCACGAAACCCCTGCAAATTTGTAAAATCTTTACCAGTCTAACACTTTTCAAAATTGGTTTCCAGAACAGGTAATTTAATCTGTGAAATGTAAATATGTTATACTGCTTCATGCTACAATCCTTTACATGTGTCTGCAAACTAGTGGACGAATATCGTCACATACCAGTTGCAACATTATTTAAACAACATCCTATGCCGACGTTAAGATTCAGAGGATCTTCAGGACGCATCTACTTAAAGGCGCGGTCACTGTTGGTGGTTAGATCGTGTTGCAACTGATTCATTAATATATTCGTGCACTAGTTTGCAGACACATGTTTAGGATTAAAGCACAGAGCATTATAACATTTTTACATTTCACAGAGTAAATGACCTGTTCTGGTAATCCATTTTAATTTAATAGTTTAAATAATTTAACATTTTGATAATCTTAACATCTTTATAAACAGCTTTAATTTAATATCAATGAATAAATATTAGATTAAAATAATTGTATAATAAATAATAAATATGCAGCAGACATCAATTTATAAAAAACAGAAAACTAGTTAACAGAAATGAGCTGGACTAATAAGAATTGTTAAAACTTCTGTGTTAATCATGAATATCATTTAATTTTTTTACATGTTATTGAGTTGTAAAATGTTTGCTCTTGACAAATCATGTGACTTATCTGAAATTACACGTTTTGCACTATCAATTTAAAAGTATAAATATCTTAATCATGAAAGGAATTTTTAATACTTAGAATCTTTAAAACTGTTTAATAGATGAACCGTTTAATATCATGCACGCTTCTTTATCCTTTCTATAAACTAACAACAGTACGCTACATTTCAGTATTATAGACATCATCCACTACTAATTATAAGCAATCAGCTACTACCTACGTTTCACGTTTTGGTGAAGTGTGTAACGTAGGTATTGGATTAGTAGCTGATGTGATCCATCAGTATTAAATGTAGCGTACTGCTGTTGGATTATATATAGGATTAATTCGACGTACATGATATTAAACGGACCATCTTCTAGAAATAAACATTTCGTGCGCTGTAATGGGATCCAAATCGAACACTCTTCGCAACTTTGCATTTATTTCGTCGACCTTTCCTCGGCAATGGTTCCAATTTCCATAAATACCTTCATTGCACGATCTTATAGCAGCATCGGTAGAACGGGTTGCATCTTGCTCATTTAGCTTTTGAAGGGCGATTGTCAGATCAAACTTGGCAACCCACTCTTCAATGTCAAGCCCGCCATCATCCGCTTGAATCACATCAAACAGCTTTAAATTGATCATTTTGAAGAGCCTGATTAGCTTGTAGTCATAGACAA
The DNA here is from genome assembly GCA_012934845.2 of Pomphorhynchus laevis. NCBI lineage: Eukaryota > Metazoa > Acanthocephala > Palaeacanthocephala > Echinorhynchida > Pomphorhynchidae > Pomphorhynchus > Pomphorhynchus laevis. Next base: position 18,560 of record WNNJ02000961.1, on the reverse strand, counting down.
AATAAGATCGCTAATAGTTTTATACTAACAGAGAATATATTATTTACTATCGTCAATACAAAACAAAAAATTTAAAAAAACATTGTAATTTTCTGAAGGTGTTAACAGAAGTTAGCGAAATATCAAAAATAATTTATTCTTTCCTTTGATCCAACTCCAAAAATAATTTATGGTAAATACAATTTTTCACTTTAGATTTTTAAATTATTTTTAATAATATTTCGATCATCGTTATTAACATTTTATATATACTTATAATTAAATAAATCATGTAGATAAATTAAAGTAATTTATAAATAGTACAGATAATATTGAATATAAAAATTTTAGAACTTATAATTTTTAGTACAGATTTATAAATAACGTACTGTGTATTGAATGTCATATTTAATGATAATTTAATGATTATTTAATGATTAATTTTAAAAAGCATTAAAATAACATTAATTTTAGCAAAATAATGTGTTCTTAAATAAATAATCAAATCAGCTAACTGAGTCTACGTATTTAATATAATTATAAAATAAACAAAACATAATAATGCTAAATCAAAATTTAATAATTAAATAATAAAATTAATAATTGTTTTTAGATTTTCTATAATTTAAATCAAGTTAAAATAAAAAATTGAAATTTAAAATAAACGTCATTTTTATGAATTGACTAATAAATAACAGACGTTGTATCAGAATAAGAATTAGAGGTCATCAGGAGGAACTGCTATGCTATCAGGTTTCGGACCCTAACTCCTCTACCCAACATAGCAGCGGAGCCAAATACATGCTAATGATGTATTTCCTCTGATAAAACTATCTAGTATCTTATTCTAATACAAAGTATATTATTTATTATCCATCCATAAAAATTTGCCACTTAAGAGTTTAAATTTATTCTTTATATTATTGTGTTGATTTATATATTTTACTATTTTCTGCTTGATGTTATTTTTATAGTAACCTAGTTTAAAATATGTATCTATTAAATTATTTAAATGATTTTGAAGAAAGCTAATATCATTACATATTGTTGCAATTCTTAAAATTTCATTATTTAATGTATTATATTTTATATTATATGGTATGCATGAATGCTCATGCAAAAATATGTTTCTTGTAAATTTAAATATGTCATCTTTACGATATAAATTAATAGTAGTTTTAGTTAATGTTAATTTAATGTTCATATCTAGATATACACCTTTCTTTATCATTAATATTGGTTTTGTTAAGAATAAGGCTTTCTGGATAAATTTGTTCACTAATTGAATAAAAATTATTAGAATTAAATACACATATATCATCAATGTATCGAAACATATATTTCATATATTTATATTGTTTAGATTTAGTTTTTACACAGTTATGAACAAATTCATATTCTATAAAGCTTAAAAACAAGTCAGCTATAATTGGGCTACTATTACCACCCATTGGAACACCTTTTACTTGTCTAAATATAGATGTCCCTACTTTTAAATAATTTTGATTTATCAAAATATTTAAGGATTCTATTAATTCAATTTTATCCATATATTTATATTTACTTGATGGTTTAATTTTTGTTAGATAGGCGTTATAGTTCTTATAAAATATATATGTATATCTTTTTCCGAATATAATATTTATTAATTTTACTAACGCTTTTTTAATATCTACTAAATCTGGATTTGTATAAAGAGTACTAAAATCGTATGTATTTATATTTTGAAAATTTATTCCTTTTGTCTGTTCTAAAAATTCTTTTGTAGAATTAATACTGAAATAGTGTTTTATACCAGTATTAATTTCGATTCACCTTGCAATATTTTTTAAAGTGTGCTTTAATTGCTTTAAGTATTTTATTCATATAGACAGAAAGTGGTTTTAATGTACATTTAAACGCACTACATATAAACCTAGGTTTTATTGGATTTTTATGTAATTTTGGATTCCAATATAATATAGGTATAGTTTTATTATCTAATTCAACCTTTATACCCTTTTTATCCATTATAGAACAGTGACTTGTAATAATTGTTTCTAAACTCAACTCACTACGTTCATATGTTGGATTTACATTTAAATCATTAGAATTAACCTTTTTCATTAGTATATCATAATAAAAGCTTTTTGCATATGAAGACAAAGTTATTACTAGCTTTATCAATAGTTGTTATTATATAGTTATCCTTTAATTTAGTAAGTTCTTTATACATATCTTTATTAATTTTATCTTTCCTTTTGTAATTGTTTGTTATTTTCATTTTATTTTTAATTTTATCAAATATATAATCTTTCCAAATGTTTATCTTAGATATATTCGAGCTTTCACTATTAATCAGCTTACTAAAGTAATCATTTAAGTTATTATATAACGAATTGTAAATTTTATTTTTGTCGTTGTTATTATTTAATCTATATTTATACCCTTTTGATAGCAGCTTTCTTAATTCACAATTTTCAATTAATTCTAGATTATGGGTACATATATGTTCATTTATTTTATCAAAACTAAGACTTTTACAATTGCATTCTGTTCCATTATGTTTCTAATATTATCGTTACATATTGATTTTAATTCTTTATTATAATTACAAATTTTTCGTCCTAATGGTGGTAGGAGTTTATACCTTATTTTAGGAATATATTTATTTAATCTGACCCTATTATTTCTTTACTTTTAGAATTATTTAAAAGTCCTGGCTATATTTATGTTATCTATACATTTATTAATGAAGTTTATGGTTAATGTATATTTTCTATTGTTATTATTAACATTTATTGTACGATTATAGTATTTTGTATTACAATAACTGTCTATTATACAACTTAGCCTATCATAGTCGTTAATTAATTTTCGATTTATTGAACAAATGATATTTTTAGAGAAACTTCTTATATTTACATAAAAATCTTTTAACTTTTTATCTCTTAAAAGTTGTTTCAATATTTCTAATTGTTCATTTATATACATATCTTTTTTAATATTTTTAACTCTATTTTTCCTATTCCTTTTATCACCATGACTTCTTGGTTTGCGTTTAACCGGATTATTATAATATAGTTGTTTATTATGTATTATACTACTTCTGCCAATTCCTTGTACCACGTCATTCAATCCTAATGGGTACGTTGGAATTAAGCGTTTTAATCCAAAAATCTTCTTTTTCTAATAGTTTTTGATTTAATATTGATAAATTAAATTGATATTAAATTAATTTAATATTGATAAATTAATATTGATAATATTTAAAATTGATAAATATTATTTATCAATAATAAGGAATTTTGCCGAAAAAAATCATTGATAAATATTCAAATTATTGATAAAAAGTATTGATAAATATTCAAATTATTGATAAATATTATTTATCAATAATATTGCTACTCTTTAATATCAAATATTTTTTATCATTCAAGAAAAAAATGTCAACGTTTTCAATAGTTTATCAATATATTCGAGTGACAATGGAAGTTTATTGTTATGTGACATGCATTTTTATATAGATATGTTGTACGAATGAAAATAATATTTAAACCTTTATTCTAATTCATGGTATATATAATACAAAATACGTTCTCAGTTAACTTATCAGATCAGTATATTTTAATGAACTTTCAATTTGATGTTAGTTTGATAATGCTTCTAAGTTATAACTATTATTTTGAAATAAGCCATTACAGCGTTTCAAAAAAGTTAAAATTGATGCTATTTGCGATAATATATGATATTAAATACAATATTACATTGAAAATATACACTTCAAAGAATCATTTTATTTTTCACGCAATTTTTAAATAAAAAGTAATTTTATAAAATAAATATTATTTAAGTCAAACATGAATGCTGTGATCTTAATTTTATGAATAAATTTGTAATTGTTAAAAAACACAAGACGAGGAATTTTGCCGCAAAATTTCAATAAATTATATTATGATTTAATGAAATTATATAAGTATAAACAACAAAAATCGTCCCATTTCATTTTCTATAAAATTTATAATTATAAATTGCATATAATAATACTACAAATACGTAGTGTTTGAATAAAGATTAACGGTCTTTAAGATAGATTAAAGGTCTTCTAGAATAGTTGACCTAACATCCATCATGATCATTTACATACTGAAATTCATGCATTATGATCATATACATACTGAAATACGATACATATTTTGGAACTATAAAATAAAGTACGATATATATTTTGGAATTATAAACTACACGCTAAATTATCCACTACTCATAAACAATTTCAAGAAATACGATACATATTTTGGAACTATAAAATAAAGTACGATATATATTTTGGAATTATAAACTACACGCTAAATTATCCACTACCCATAAACAATTTCAATAATTTTGAATAAATAATAATAAATCTATAGTAAATAATAATTATTTTGAATAAATAATTATTTAACTTTTGAATGAACATTTTGAATGATTCAATGCGTGAAGGCAAGATGAAAAACGACGGTCAAATTCATCTGTTCAGAGACTTTTTCATCCGAGATTATCGGAAAATATGAAGAATTCTAACAAAAATAACTTCACCTGTCCGAGCAACTGTAAAAGATTGTTGTCATGGTATGGTGGGAATCCTTTAACTGCTTGCTGTAAGGAGCAGTAAGAAATACCTTCCGTTATTATAAGCTACTTTACAACACAACCTCGTAAAATAAGTCAGATGAGGCTTACTGGTATCGAAAAGCAAAATGAATATTAGCCATACAAGTTTTCAAACAAATAATACAACTTGCCCAGAGTCTGGTGAATATCTTGAGCACAGTTCAGCGTCTAAATTGGAGTGGTGATAGCAATCTATAATAAACATTATCATAGAGTATGATTCAATTCCAGGGGCATTACTATTTTTAGCTTACACAAAATGTTTTTTCTATGATTATTGAATTACAGATACAACCTAGAGTTGAAGGACATTTGTAAAATAAGCAATGTGATTTTCGTTTAGTCCGTAACACTAAGGACCAACTTTGCACTTTAACCAATTCTTAAGCGGTCTTGGAAGTTCGAGAATCAATTCCGACGTGTTTGATTACCTAAAAATGATTTTACTGAGTTCATTGTTAGATGTTTGGATGGAATATCTTCGGGGGTAGCCATGGTGTCTCTTTACGAACTAAATACGATAAGTACACATGTTCCAGAAAATAAGTTAGAAATATTTCCCGTGTTTTTTAGTCCGAAAAGGTTGTTTTTTGTTTCCATTTCTGTTATTGATGCATGAAAATAATATTTTTGTATTAAATGAGTTTTCAATCGGTTCTATTTGGAAACTACATCTGCTTTTTTTTCAGAAAATCAAATATGGGTGTGCAGAAAAATTAGCTTTACTAAATAGAATGCAAAATGGTTTAAAATTTGGCGAAATTTCTTCCAGATCAAAATTTTAAATTATTGAATTTATAATAAAAACAATTTGAATATTTTTTCGATTATCCAAACTATATATAGTAGCCAAGTGTATCTTTCTAAAACATAACAAGGTATTCAAAAATTTTGCTACATTAATTACGATATCATGACGTGTTTAAATATTGTATATCAATATATTTTGGTGTACACAGAGTTTTATACTTTTATTTCTATTGTAAACGTGGATCTTGTCGGTATTAAATTTTTATATTAATCAAATTGACTATATGTATTTTATATTGATTATTATCAGTTTTGTGACTATACATCCCTTCTTTATATGATACTGTTTGGATACTAACATTTAACATTTAAACATTTATGTACAAATTCATTTTCTACAGCACTTACAATTTTTGTACAAATATAAGCATATATTATACGATTCTACATATAAACCTATTCCTGTTTAAATTTTTAAATCTGGTCGTTCCATATTTATAAACTAACTTTCATTAAACTATATCGTAACCAAACTTATTTATATTATTGAAATAACATTTAGTGATAACATTATGAAATAACATTATGTATTCTAAAAATTTATATTATATTTGTCTCCTTTATATTACAAATTACTAGGTAAAATAACAGTTCGAGCTTATTTAGAAGCGTGAATTTAAAGTTTTATATTAGTCTTTATCAAAATATTACAATAAATATAGTTTGTACTAGTTTCTAATATTTTAAATTACAAATTAAAATTTACATTTAATAATTTGTTTTCGATTTATATTTTGTCTAGTCGATAAACATAATTTAACTTTTTATTTAAAATCGATCTTTATGTTTTTATAATAAAACAATAGAAAATATCAATATGTATAACAAACGTAAAAGTTTATTATTGTGATATATTTTCAACATTGTTTGGTGTGAATGCCACCATCTATTCGGTAAAGTATTACATTTCAATTCAAATGCTGTCCTGTTTATGGAATATTCAGCATTAAAATGAAAGTAGTATAAAAAATTAAACTTTATGCTATATACTGCTTCAAGTTTAAAGTCAGCCGAATACAGGATCTAAATTTTCAAAGTAAATAAGTCCATATTTAATCTCTAACATCCACAGTATTAGAAGGGCTGATGTCCACAAGCCAATACCTATTATTATGGCTATTGATGCCAGTTTAAGTGCTTTGATTGAGTATTGCGCTGATTGTTCAGGCCAATACACGGGATTACCATCATTAGAAAATTCGCAGGCGTACACAGCATTCTTGAGGGCGAATAAACCAATGGGATAACATAGAAATACAGAAATGAATGCTATCCATATGTATGAGTGAATGTATTTAACAGGTCTTACATAATTATATACTGAATCAGGTCTACCGGTCTCGGTTTTGAGCTGGTTGTAATTCTTTGCCGATGGTAAATCTTTATTGAACGCCTTAATATGTCGATATTTGCATTGCTTAGCATTATTAGTACCTCGGGGATCTCTACAAAATAATAATAGTTTGCTCATTAATTTACTTAGGAGTGAACTAGTCATGATGATGGTATAAAAATATTATCAAATTAGAATGTGAGGTGTGTTTGTAATGTGATTTTTAACATTAAAAGGCGCCAAACCAATTTATTAATTTTTATGGCCTTAAAGTCTTGAGCATTTTTAACTCATTAGATTAACTCATTTTTAACTCATTTTTAATTTAAATCATTTTTAATCTCATTAGATTTATAAAATTTTCTTTGAACACGCTGGATATATACAAGACTTTAATAAAATGTTATATTGACAAAGAATACAATGAGAATTTTTATGATGCTGTTTGTTGAGGTCTCGTTTTTGTTTTCTACAATAATGTATTCAAATATATGCTCAGATACAAACATTTTATCAATTTAAACTTAGCAAACAGAGTTACTGATTACTTTGAATCTTAATCTTAATTCCTAGGAATTTTAACGGAAATCTAATACAACTCATTTAATATTTATTTCCTTCTTGAATATTTAATATTTTTATATATTAAGTATCCCAATTATCTATTATAATTCATGCATAACTAATGTCCCTTTATATTGATGCTTATCATTAGGAGATTACGATATTGCTGGATATATTAATAAAGTCCAGGACGGATCAAATATGACGGCTACTATTTTCCACTAGCGCTCATTAATTTTGCGATTGAGCATTTAATTCTAAAATTTAAAAATCTTTTATTTTTTAGACTTCCACGAATTATTGCCTTCAAACAGGTTTCTACCGGCTAGAACATATATACACTTTCATTTCTATTTTTCTAATTATCGTCGTTATTTGTTTTATTTTTTCAAAATGTATTGTTGCTTATAAAATACTTAAAGAAATATATTATCATGCAATACCAGCATTGGCGGAAACCATTGAATCTCAGGCGTTGTTTATCATCAATGAGTAAATAATTGAAGGCGCGTTTTATTAATAAAATAATAATTAATTAATAATTATGTAATTAATAATTAATAATTATTAATAATAATTAATATTAATGTAGGGATTTATTAAAGCCACTCCGCCTTTCGGCTTGGGCCTATAAAAGGTTATAAATGTACAGAAAAAATCATACGTCAGCCAAATAAAACGAGCATTTTTATTTTTCTTTCTTCTTATTTCTTGATCTGGATAAATTTTATTGATTGACTCAATTGATTGTATATGGCGCAGGTACGCATCGTTAGCCGAAATAAGCCTACCCCGCCTCAGCGTATATATCGTTTTTAAAGATAAGCATGTCAAATGAGCAAGGAAAATACATGTAAGAGTGATAAACATGGTGTTGCAAAATCAACATATACAAGTTGATGATCGTTCATGTATTATTCTTCCTTTTTTACAGAACTCAGGGTGATATCCGTCAAGCGATGCTCCCCAGATTAAAGTTCGCTTGCTTGCGAAAGGGTTACGCCAAGCTGTTTGAGAAACATCAGGAGTCTGTGATCAAGTCTATGAACTTTGCCGTCGAAGAAATTTAGATTTTTACGAAAACCATCAGTCAAAGGAAGATTAATCTCTTTTGCAGTAAAACTGATAAGGAAGGTAGCCTTGCTAGAATTTGAACAGCCGTGGATGAAGTGTTTGGAGATATACCTACCAACCTTTTTATAAATCTTGACAGGCACTTATCTAACTGGTAAAAGTTTTATGAAGTCAAGTCTACCAAGATACAAGCTAGTCCGTATTATAGTTTTGAAAGCAGCATTATATAAAAATATCGTAACCCAGCGTCAAAAAATAAGTTAGGACATTCTAGAGGTTGTCTTCGCAATTTTATCAATTTAAGTTCTAAATGTTGAGATAAAGACCATCTAGACGTAACATTCCTACAGATATTCGATTTAAAATCAAGGGGAACGTCTTGTTAGCATAGAATGCACAATCAATTTAGTCGACCTCCTCTACGAAACTTAATTACATTAGAATTTTCACTGTCCACTTGAATACGATTAGTATAACAGAACGATGAGAGCGAGTTTATAGCTACTTGGGCATTGGAAATATATTTAAAGATAATAGCAAGATCGTCCGCATATACTACACATGAAATATCTGAAAGATTGTGACGTAGACTGTTAGGAAGATCAGCAATGAAGAAACTGAATAACAAAGGACTTATATGGTCGCCCTGAAGGACATTACGATTGGCAAGAAACTCATTCGAATAATTTATGCCGTCAAAAATGCGAGGAACGTTTGGTTGCTAAATAGAATTCAATAAATAAACAATAGGACCACCCAAACCTACATTATGCACAAATTTTTCTAAGAGAAGTTTTCTATCAACTGAATCGAAAGCTTTTTGAAAATCATTAAAAATAACATAAATATATCGATGTTGTTGAAATGCGTCTATTACAGATCGTCCAACGGTATTTATTGCGTTTGTCATTGATCTATTAAGTCGAAAACCATACTGCTCTTCTAAGAGAGAATTATGATCATGTTGAATTATCAGAAAGTAATGACGTGTTAAGAATTTAAAGCAATGATTCAGAAGTGTGATTCCACGATAGAATTTGCTGATTTTGGGATGTCTTTACCTTTATAAAGTACTTTGATAATACTATCTCTCCAATCATATGGAAATGGAGCACCTAATAAAAGACAATTAAAGAAGTACGTCCAAAAATAAGCAAGGCAATAGAAAGATTGTTTTATTTGCTCGACACAAAGAATATCCGATCTTGCAGCTTTACGAGGAACCATATTTCGAAGAGCTATTGCTAGTTCATTAACCTAGAATAACGTGTTTAGTCGATCAACGTTTAACGGCGCAAGTGAATTTATTGGGATTGATGACAACTCCACAAAGTCTGGATCAACAAGTAATGAGGAAAAGTGTGTAAACCACTTAAAGAGCGGAATGCCAGAACATAGATGATTCTTATTAGCGGAAAGCTTCCATAGATTCTTTTCAGATTTTTTCAAAAGCCTTATTTCGTCATTTAGCTTGACACCTTCCTTAAATTTCTCTATTAATGTTCAATACTCTCTTCAACGTCTTACATAATTTGGACGCAATGAAAGCTCATATTGCAACTTCCGAGACAATATCGAAATAAGATTTTTTAATCTTTTTAAATACAGTGGCTTAGCAAATACATTTTGGCGAGCAAATCGACAACCTTTTTTAACGCAAGCAGATTATAACGTAGATCTAACACAAGAGAAGCTATCAATAAGGTTTCCTTCGTAAAGTCGGAAACCTTATTTGAAGAAGAAAGCCTGAGATGGACATCGTGAATACCCATATTCGATAAACCTATATCTAAACAACTTCTGCCGTTGTAAGCATCGTAGGATTAGCATTCTTCTGGAACGAATAAAAGTATATTTCCGGATAAAAATAAATCTGCAACTCGTTCTAACTTATAATCTGAAGGAGCTGAGAAGCGAGTGTTAAAATCCCCTGCAACAATGAGAGGATAATCGATCGGAATATCTTTGAGAAGCTTAGACAAGTGATCAATAATATCAGTAGCAGAGAATGAAGGACGAAAGTAGCATCCCACTATAATAAACTGAGGGGTAGTTATGTATATAGAGTTATCTTAATAACTGGTAGATCAAGCAACGAAACGGTGATTTAATGCAACGGTGAGACCTCCGATTGGACGACATCTCTATCCCAATAAAGCAGGAATATCAAAACTGTAACAATCCGGTAGCAGGAATACAGGAGATGAACAGAAAGTATCATTTAAAATTAGAAAATCGAAACAGGCAAACCAAAATTTTATTCCCTTATTTAGAAGATTTTGCAAGCCTTCGACTTTAAATATTAGCAATTTCAAGATTGTGTACTGACTCTTAAAGAACTTGGATACTTTATTATCAGATAGTCATATAGGGGCAGCAACAGATAAAGCTTCTGGAGCTTTCTCGTTTTGTTGCTGTCTTAAAAGCTTTATTATTCTATTGTTACGAATATAGAATACTGCAGATGGATCAGAATTGCGTTTTAAGGCAAGCTGTATACGTAATTCTTTTAGAGCTTCTCTATATAGAGGATAGATCTGGGTTTAAAAACACTTTCATAAACCGAGCAGAATTCCTCAATTTGTAAGCATTTCTTAAGATTAACTGAGAATACGGTTCAGTTGTGGATACTAGTAACCATGCTGGAATATCTGATTTCCTAGAAGGGAATCTCTTAAGTTTCAAATTTATTTCCAAAGGCACCTGAACTCCCAATTCCTTGAATAGCTCACCAACAAGTTCTCTATCGTTGTCTGAATTCTGTAGTCCACTTATAATGAAGTTTCGAGATCTAGATACTCCCTATCACATTGATGTATAAGTTTTAAAGAAGGAATCTCCTTTTAAAGCTGAGAAGTAGCAAATATCGACCTAGCGTCCTTTCTTCTAAAAAATGATCGGATGCGTGGATTGCTGGTATCATCATTAATACTAATCACATTAATATATTGTTTCGAATTTTCCAATATCCGCGGACCAAGCAATTTTTTAACTGTTCTTGATTACAGATTTTTATCTTTACTTCAGAAATAGCACGCCTTGCCTTATCGATGGACTGCTCAGTCTAGTGAAGACGTTCTGTCGAGAACTGACGGTAGAAAACATCTTTAAAAATGAACTCTCTATCAACACTACAAACTATTTTGACAATGGTTCGTAGGAGGCATTTTAAACTAGTACATTTCATGTCGAGAGTGACAAATAAAGAAATTTGTCCTGAAATTTGAAATTCGAACTATTTGAATTAATCTTAGGAGACTTGCCTACTATATAATCAGGCGTGGATGAACGTAGAAGGCTATTTCGGTTGGTACACCCATAATTTGGTAAACAGTCAATGCATGTACGACCTGATTTTACACATGAGAAATTTTTGCAGTAAGCGTTTTGTCCATTGCACGCACAGCAATAAGAAGTCATTATCTTTGCTTTGTGTGTTTAAGTAATTATATTTAATTGTAATCTGTTTAGTCGCGTCTGGACGCTCCTGAAGAGTAAAAAATAAGGGGAAATTAAGATGCTGCCCATGGGCAAGTAACTGCCCCGGATGGTTCTAGTGACATGAAAGGGGAACCTTCCCGTTCCCAGCTCCTTCTAGGTAGGCAATCTAACATCAAACTAATCCACCACAATGCAGAGTAATCGTGAGCCTTTTTCACTGAATATACTTCAGTGGAATTCTGGAAAAGCTTCTGCCCTTAGACTTCTATCCGGTAGAGATGCAGATGTTATAGTCCTTCAGGAGACGCGGTCTATCCGTCTCCCCCAGGACATTACTCGATTTATCCCAAAGCACATTTGTTCCCACTATACTCCGTACATAACCCCTCCTCACTCCTCTTCATCTCAAGGACTCTTGACCTTAATTAAGTGCTCTTTAAGGTCCTCTATCCTATTAAACTACTCTTGTCCAGCCATGTCTTGTTTAGTAGTTTCACTCTGTAAGAACGGTAAACGCCTCAGTCTAGCCAATGTCTACATCGTCCTGGGGAGATACACAAGAACCGTGTCACCCTGGATAGTATTATCGACAGCGGCTACGACATGATACTTGGAGATTTCAACGACAGAACTGGTCGTTGGATCAATGCAGCACTTCGCAGAGCTAGGAACGGTTATCTTATTCACAAACCACCTTCCCCTACCTTTCATTGCATATCAACAAATTCAGTCCTCGATATTTTACTGCTTCACTCGAGGTGGTTGTTAAAGCCCCTCTGCACAGAGCAATCGCGCCAGCAATTGTCCACCTCTCATGACCTAATTCGTTGGAGAATTGAGGAGAATACGTTGCTTAGAAGGAGGTTTCACTTTGATCCGATCAGAGTGGCCTTCTTTCAAGCGGCTATCCAACTCTTTCCCAGAATAGGAAATGAGAGTCTGACCGAATTTAATACCTACCTCTTTTCGCAAGCTAACGCGATTTTATCGACTACTTATAAAGGTCGTATATACAATCCCACTCCGACGAAACTCAAGGTCCTAGCGAAATTGCTGAACCTCCATAATCTCTCTGTTTCCGCCAGGCATCGAATGAATACTGGAGCACTAGATATAGGTTCCAGCTGAGTAAGGATAGGACGAGTATTGCTCGCCTTAGTCCTTCTCAGTCTTCCTTTTGGAAGATTTTCAAGAAGGAGAAGTTTGTTTGCTGGAAGGATAGAGCATTGGGTTGGATAGGGAATGTAGGCCTTGATAAAGTTTTAGAGGAGTCACTAGCCCTACACAACTATGGAGCCACTCAATCACCTCAACCAATCCCGCCTTGGTGTAACTTCAGGAGTAGGGATCTATCTGTTACGGATATCCTTAACTCCTGGGGTCCACTCCCGGGCACCTCCAAATTCGTCGCTCCACTTTCATCTCGGGTCTGTCAGCTTTTGACAGCTGATCAGAGAGGAGAGGTGGCCGTTACAATGCTTTTAGCATTCCCATCCGATGTAGCAGGCATCAATATTAGTAAGCGTGTTTTTATTCCTAAGAAAAAATCCTGCTCATGCCCTAAAGATCTGCGACCCATTTCGATTCAAAATGCCCTCGTGTCAATTTACGAAAAAGCGCTTGCGCGTAAAATCCGCGACCATTTAAGTAGGCGTAATTTGATCCCTGTAGGTTTTCATGGGTTTGTCAAAGGACGCTCGGCCCATTCAGCAGTTGGTGAGATGAAGCAGTTTTGTCGGGATAATAGCCATCGTCTAGTTGTGGCTGTTTTCCTTGACTTTTCTGCTGCATTTGACCGCATCTCCATTCCTTTTGTGATCTCTTCTCTCAGGTCCCTCGGGTTGCCTGCGAGAATTGTGAACAGAGTGGAGATCCTGCTGTATACCAAGCGTTTTTACTATGAAGACGACCCAGATGCGCGTCAGTTCTACCCTATTACGGGTGTGCCTCAAGGATCCCCACTTTCTCCTATCTTATATCTTGCTGCCTCTATTAAACTATTCAAAATATTTAAACGCGTACAACGTCTAGTGGTTTACGCTGATGACACCACAGCCCTGTTCACTGGACGCAGGTGTAAAGACGTAGTCTCTGACATCAGCCGTTTCTTTTCAAGATTAAAAGACCAGCTACCCCAATCCAATCTTATTTTAAACTCCGCAAAATCGCAGGTGGTAGTCATTCATGGCTCCCCTGCAACAAAGTAAAAACTTAAAAGACTTGCACTCTCTGCGCTCTCCTCCATATTTGCCTCTGAACCACTCTCCACCTTTACAAGTCGAGTAAAATACCTGGGGTTCACCGTTACGGTGAACTGGTCGGCGAAAGCCGACCTGGATAAATTCAAACTTATCCTGAAGAAAGCTAGGTTGTCCCTGAAACAGGCTCAACATCTGTCATTGAAAGGGAAAACTCAAGTGCGCCTCTGGGGCACTTGGGCTGTCTCGGGATTAGTCTTCTTTTCGAGAGGACGTCCTTCAGAGCAAAGGCTAAGGTTTCTTAAGCTCCTCGTCTCTCGTTTACCCAGCATAGTCCGTCTCGATTGGATTCTTCGGGGGTGAAAGACCCCGGGTGGTTCAGTCGAAAGGCGGCGTGTTGGATCGGTTGGTGGGCTCAGATCCCTATGGATTTGAGGCCATAGAAGAGAAAGTAGAAGACATGAATAGTTGAAGACCGAAGTTGTGCTGCCGTTTTTTCTGACTATTATATGACTTGTCTGTTTTTTTCTTGCATGCTACTTATAGGTTATTGATGTATTTAATAAAATCGTTGTTGTTGCTCGTGTTTCGATGCTCGTTTGTAAGTTATTATACTTGTGTGTTATTATTGTAAGAAGTTATAGAATTTTTAACTAGTCCTTATTATTAATAAAATATATAATTATTAATTATTAATTAATAATTATTAATAATTATTGTTAATAATTATTAATTATTGCTAATTAATAAAATTATTAATTAATAATTAATAATGTATTATTAATTATTAAGTTATTTATTAATGCCCTCTGCAGTCTCTCGGCTTGGGCATGATCGCAAAAGTTACAGGAATTACGTAAATTGAAAGCAAAATATTTAAAATATTAATCACCACTGGGGGTGAGATTTTAATTGTAGGGTCATTGACTTTGACTTGAATTCGTTTTTATAGCATCAGGCTGCGTGTAAATGCTGATTGATTATTGTTGAATCTACAGGTATTGAATCGATTTTACGAATAGGAATTGAATAATAAATATTATTAATTAATAATTTATTATTAATAAAATAGTAATTGATAAAATTTATTAATTAATAAACTAATTTTAATAAATAAAATTAGTAATTAATAAAACTTTTGATTTTGATTTTGATTCTAATTTTAATTTTGGAATTAAAGTGTCCAGTATTTATTGTTTGTAAATTGTTGTTAAAAGTTATTCTTTAAAAGATATTTTTAAAGGATAAATGAAACTTAACGATTGGATAACATTGATGATTATAATATCGTCAAGTTGTCGTTAGTGTTGGTTTGATGTACAAATATTATAAAATGTCAATTCTTTATTGTAATGTGAGGTTGAGACACATTAGTATAACGCCTAATAATATTCACAGTTTACATTACAGAACTAAAAACATTGTCTGATTATGGTTAAAAGGTCCAATCGGTAATATTGAACTAATTTTTATATTTTGAACTAAGGATTCAAAACATTTCCCGCTTTACTAATTAAGAGAATGGGTTTTCAATGTTCTATTTCTAGTTTTACATTACATTCTCGTTTTTATTGGATTTATTCGTGAAGATATTGTAGTTTCATGACAAATGCAAGCAATAATAAATAATCAATAATCACTTAATAAATTTTGTTATCGGCGAACTATCCCAGAATAATCAAAATTTAATGTTTCGACCAAACGTAAATGCATAATAAAAGTATAAGCAATAAATAAACATATTTAAATCAATTAATTAAATTAATCCACAAATAATTAATTTAATTAATCCGAAAAATAATTAATGTAATTTAATTATCATTTTTAAAACTAACATTATTATACATTGTTAAACTTAAATGTTTAAAACTAACAATGTTCAATTAGATAGAGATGACACGCATTGTGAACAGGTATAGTTTACTTCCTTTGTATTGGCAAACGTATTTTGGCGTTCTTTTTCGATTGACAATCGTCTACATCTTATACATTTGAGCATGGTAGTTTTGCTAACTAACAAATCGATAGTGTTGTTGCCTGTTTGTTGATCGAATACAAATGTTAAATGAGGTCGAGAATCATCCGATACGTCCCCGATAGTTTGATCTTGTATTGAGATAGTACATTTTGCACATTGAAGTAATGCTCGTAATGCCAGCTCTAACGTTGTGTTCCAGTGTTCGCATAGCTACAAGTATCAAAAATAAAAATATAAACGTCTTCAGCAAGAAAATACATTTTCTAAACGGCGTTCCAAAATCCTGCTTTTGTTAAAGTTCAAATCAACCTCAAGATGTCCAATTTCGTTGCATATCCGCAAATCAGTAACCACAACTTTATTAAGATACCTTTTAAGACTGCAAGATATTTCGTCGATATACTGAATTTCTGAATTTTGCCAATGTAACGGTAAAGAACAAGGATCTATCATCATCAGGTATTCAGGTAAGCGTTCTATAAAATAAAGTGTTTGAGTTTTAATTTTAGAAAATGGTAATTGGTTTTAAATTTAGGTGCGCTATCCATATCGAATAGTTATCATAACTGACGATAAAATGTAAATACTGGATATCAAAAATTATACATTCGTTTATCTATACTAAATAATATTTGTAATTATTAACGATATTCTAATTATATTGATATTATTAATTATATTCGTAAATACTAAAGTAGCTGTTGAATATTTCAAGTTTACTTTATAACTAATTTATCTAAAATTTTAGTTTCTAAAAAGGATTTTGAAACCTTATACTCGTTTTATTGAATTTACAACTAAATAACTTTATTATATGGATTTAAAGTGGTCAATTAGATTACTGAACAATGGATTTTGTTAGCTTTTAAAATTAGTAACTTTAAAAGCATTAGATAATTGAAAATAGTTGGTCAGAGTATTAAATAACAAAAATGCAAGAAACGATAAAAATTAATTATTATATTTCACTGCTCATTGATAGTTTACAATCCTCTAACTCAAAATTTTTTATCTAATTTTGAATAATTCGAGAGCTCTTAAGGAACTAAGCAAAATTTTAAATAATTGATAATGCTCCATTATTGATAAAGAATTATTGAAGCTGGATTAAAGAAAAGAAAGAATTGTTTATGGATATTTCGCTAACCTCTGTTAGCATCTTTAGAAAATTACAAATTTAGGTAATTTTCTGAAGATGCTAGCAGAAGTTAACGAAATATCAAAAATTTTCGTCTTCTTTCTGCTCCAATAATTATTTTTCAATGGATTATTATCAACTATTTAAAATTTTAGAAATTTTATATTGAACATTTATTTGGAAATAAACCAGATATTTATTTTTAAATAAATACATATTTGGGAATAATTAGCGAAATATCAATTAAAGATGTTTATATTTTCAGTAATTTTCTGCAGATGATAACAGAGGTTAGCGAAATATCAATAAAAAAATTCTTTGGCTAATTTTCTGAAGATACTAACAGAAATTAGCGAAATATCACAATAAATTTTTTTCTTTCTTTTTACCCAAACTTTTTCTTTCTTTTTACCAAAAGAAAATAAAAAAATTTATTGATATTTCGCTAACCTCTGTTAGCATCTTCAGAAAATTATCCAAAGAAAAAATTTTTATTGATATTTCGCTAACCTCTGTTATCATCTGCAGAAAATTACAAATTTACAAATTTTTTTAATTCTTAATTAAACAATAGCTCAGTCGTCGGCTATGGTATGAAATTAGATGAAATTATTCATATAATCAAAGGTTTAAAATATGAGGAATTTGAGAATGCATCTATTTTACAATGTATAATTAAATAATGCATTTTAATGGCTTTAATATAGAATTGTTAGATATTACCACTATTGATAATTCTTTTAAGTTCGATATAAAGTTCATCTGTTGTATATGGCATAAAGGGTACTAATCTCCTTAGCAATTCTTTAAGAATAATGAAAACTATTCGCTGTGAGGCAAATCTTTCTCTATGATTCCCATAGTATAAGCTAAATCAAAAAATGACAGCATATTAAATCTAATAATTAAATTTAACTTTAGCAGCGAAAGTAAAACAGATATACCTGTATTTAAGAAGTATGCAGAATTCGGCGCTAACGTCATCTATTATAAACTGCTCCAGATTGATCATTGCTGGGCTGTAGTTATAATTAGTACATAAATCGTCTATCTAATAAGAACGCGAATGACGATTAAATGTATGGGCAAAGAGTATAAGTGTGTTGCATAAGTGTGGACTTATAATGTGAGGGCAAACGACGATAAAATGAAGATAAATACTTTACAACTTCGTTTAGACATTATAAACTATAAAATTATTTAATTATTTTTTAAACCACTAAACGTTTTAAAATAAATAATCATAAATATATTAAAATGTATTTAATTATTTAAAATTAACGGTTATTTTTAATTAAGTTTTCAATTAACAATTAATTTCATTAACAGTTTTAAACATCAATTTTCGTAATGCAATTTAGTTCCTGATGATAACATCCGTTTTCAAAAATTAAAATTTAATAAACTTTC